>OY744602.1:21528913-21621413 GCA_963556255.1 Allolobophora icterica
CAGGGCACGTGCCCCCGAGGCATCTATCCCCTCCAAAGTCATTGGAGCAACTTACCCTCCCCTCCTCTTCCCTTTCCCCCCATTAATGATGGCACATACACTGACATATTCCCCCATTTTTGGATGGAGCATTTGCTCCAAGGTTTCTATAGAGTAGACGCCCATTCCCCCCAATAACTGAGGTGGACTGTACACCCAATTGAACAAGTGTAGAATGATTAACCAAATCCCCCCAATATTTTAGACACGTTTACGCCAGTGGTGGAAAGCCTGTGGGGTGATTGAGTGGAAAGCCTGTGAGGTGATAGAGTCCATATTCCACAGGCTTATCATTATTCAACCAATTCATACCTACAACTAGTACTTTCTTGGTGAACAAGATTTCTGCTGCTGGACCTAGATTTTGAAATTCTACTCCTAGATAATTACGTCCGTTCTGCTCAGTGGGTTATGTCATTTCTTTCACAAATCAAGACTTATCTTTTCAAATTGCTTATCCAACATCTATGCTGCTTTTCTGTCTTATAGAGGATTGACCTGATTACGGCTTCTTTGGTGCGCCATCGGTTAATACCTTACGTGTTAGACACCCGCGCAATAGAAGTTACTAATTACAATTACATCTGTACTTGCTAGTGATCGGCGCTTCACATGCTATTATTGCTTTCATCTGAAAAGCAGGTAATGCTATAGTGGCGCGTTTACGCTTAGGCCCATTAGGCGCGCGCCTCGGGTCCAAAATCTCCGAGGGCCCCAAAAGAATGAAAACAATTTTCTTCAGTTATAAATAAAAACATTTGTGAATTTCGAATTATTTTAAATATAACCTATTTTCTATTTTTACAGTTTAGCATTCACATAAAAGTATATTATTGCAGGGTAAATATCAACAGTCTCAGACTCTCAGCCTACAAATTCAGAAGAGCCCCAAAAATGTTTGCGCCTAGGGCCCCGTTTTGTGTAAACGCGCCACTGTGGTGCTTTCAAAATAGAGGTACAGCACTACTGTGAATTCTTTCCGATCTTTCTTTTTACTGCAAGGCAACGTCTATCTCTTAGTCTGAGCTGTATATTCGTCCATGAACCTGCCCTGCAGCCTTCGCTTAAAATACTGTGCTCTGAGTAAGCATCTGCAATGACCCGGTTTTCACAGCTGCTTTTTAGCACTGAAAATCAGGTTTATCACTATCAGTGCAGCTGGCAGGAGGCGATGAAGGCTCTAAATGCTGCCTCACTGAAGTTCAGAGCATGGAAACAATCAGTTCGGTGTATAGACGCAGCGAGAAGAACAGTCTTCTCAGCAGCAGACTCTAAACAGGGCAGCGCGTACCAACTCAAAAATAGGCTTAGCCAGACATGCGTATAGTCAGCCTAATTGCTATCAGGTAACTGCAGGTCAGGTTTTACAATAATAAACTGCAGGTACTGCTTCGTATACCCCGTGATCGATCGAGTCAGTCGATAAAGTTGGTCGACGCTAGGCAAAGTCGAAAAATCTTCGACTTGGTCGACTTGCAAATCGAGTCGATCAAATGTTTTGACAAGTCGAGTTGTTCGTAATTGTTTCCTGACTTTCCTCGACTTGACTCGACTATGAAATATTTTACTTACTATTTGTTGCGGCTTCGTCACACAATGACCTACATGATGTAGTTTCGTTTCGTTGTTCTGTTTAGCATCTGCTGAACTGACTTACAACCCTCCAAGCGGCTCCAACCTTAAACTATGCACTACAGACTACTATAGTAACTAACTTCAGTAATCCTGATCAGTTCATTTTCTTGAACTAACTGTAAACCAGACACTGCACGCCCTCTACTGCCGTCTTATTTGTTCATCTGGTAGGGGCCTACTAATTTATGTACCGTACTGTAAGAGATTCCCTTGTAGCCTATAGCTGATTCGAGTCGACGGCGACAGTGTGGCTTAAACCTTACATGAATATAACAGGGCCTAAAATCGTGTGTGTTCTGACACGAGGTGTGCAGTTGACATTGTCCAGAGAAGGCCTATAGTTATTATGAATTTTTCAGAGATTAGTTCAAGTCGACGACACACGATATTATTATAAAATCTGAAACTTTATTTACCAGTTCAATTACAGTTTGACAGTTTGAGGAAGAGCGTGCAATTGACATTTATGAGTAATTTAGGGACTAAAATATAAGAATGCAACAGTCGTCAGCAATTTTGGCCTACAGACTACATTCCAAGTCGACAAAAGTCGACCAAGTCGATCGTTTATTTGCCAAGTCGATCGAGTCGACGAGAGGTCGACTAGTCGACTAAGTTGATCGAGGCGATCGTCGGCCGAGCCAAGTCGATCGTAGCACTCGAGTCGCTCGACCACGGAGTAAAAATTATTTATTAATATTTCCAGGCAGCCGAGGGAGGCGGCAGTGCTTTGGTAGTGCTTTTTAGGCGAGTGGTCAGCCAGGCAGCCTGAAATGCAGAAGACCTTGATTCAATTCCCAGATAGAAATTACGCACCCTGCCATCATGCCCACATGGAGCCATACAAGACCCATATTCCAAAATGGGATCCTACGGAGCTCATATGGGTCCCATCAAATACCCATGGACATGCAGGCGGGGTAGTTATAATAATGTTATCAGTAGTTTATATTTATATTATCAGGTTTATACATTTGGCCTGAATCTTTAAATGTATAAACTATTGATTTATGTGTTCCTCATGATCATGCGCCAAATGTAACGTATACGTTTGAGTACATTATATATATATATTATATAGCGCCTTTTAAGAACCTCTCAGATGCGCTACTGTATGTATGTATGTATGCATGTATGACATTGTATCAGTGCCGGCCTTAGTGGCGTGCGAACCGTGCGGTCGCACGGGGCCCGCAACTTAAGGGGGCCCGAAAATGTCACAGAAATTAACACGAGCAAGACATTCTGATAATAAAATTATGGTGTCGATTAAATCTTCCCTTTTGTCAATGAAATAAAAGTCAATTTTCTTCATATCCAAGAATTCTCGTGTATAGTTATATTTGACTTGTATTTGTTAACAATCTACTAAAATAAAGTGAATAGCAATGAAAAATAATATGACTTGTGTCTATGGGTGGAGGGGCGTACAGTATACTCTGCACGGGGCCCGAAATATCCTAAGGCCGGCACTGATTGTATGTATGTATGTATGTATGTATGTATGTATGTATGTATGTATGTATGTATGTATGTATGTATGTATGTATGTATGTATGTATGTATGTATGTATGTATGTTTTTCATTCATTCATTCATTCGTAAATTTATATAGCGCCACTTCAAGGGAACTACTCAGAGGCGCTCCCGACTCCAGCACGGCGAAAAAGAGCAGTTTTCAGGTGGTCATAGAAGGTACCAGAGGAAGACCTAGGATGTAGGCGCAGCTCAGAGGGAAGGCCATTCCATATGGTCGGGCCAACCACCGAGAAAGCGCGGGTCTGCATGATAGCAGCACGGGCAAACGGGTCGGATAGCATCCCCCTCCCCACCGAGCGGAGGACTCGAGCAGTCCGAGTATGTATGTATGTATGTATGTATGTATGTATGTATGTATGTATGTATGTATGTATGTATGTATGTATGTATGTATGTATGTATGTATGTTTGTATGTATGTATGTATGTATGTTTGTATGTATGTATGTTTGTATGTATGTTTGTATGTAGGCCTACTTCTGCCTAGCCCCGAACATGTTGTTTACTGCTACCCTGGATGAAACTTCGTTGGTTGGGTTCTGCACGCGGGCGTATGTCTGTGTATGTATGTATGTATGTATGTATATGTGTGTGTGTGTGTGCGTGTGTGTGTGTGTTGTGTGTGTGTGTGTGTAGGTGTGTGTGTGTGTGTGTGTGTGTGTAGGTGTGTGTGTGTGTGTGTGTGTGTGTGTGTGTGTAGGTGTGTGTGTGTGTGTGTTGTGTGTGTGTGTGTGTGTGTGTAGGTGTGTGTGTGTGTTGTGTGTGTGTGTGTGTGTGTGTGTGTGTGTGTGTGTGTGTGTGTGTGTGTGTGTGTGTGTGTGTGTGTGTGTGTGTGTGTGTGTGTGTGTGTGTGTGTGTGTGTGTGTGTGTGTGTGTGTGTGTGTGTGTGTGTGTGTGTGTGTGTGTGTGTGAGAAACCGCCAGTGGTTAGTTTTCCAGCTGTTCGACCAACAGTTGTTTATAGACGAACCTGTTGTTTTTAATCAAATTTAACATCATAGATTGCAATTAGCACTTTCGAAAGTAAACTTAAGTGCACTATAAAATATTAATGTATACAAAAAAAACAATCCAACAAATAAACGTGCATGCATGCATACATACACAAACGCCAATACCTACATAACCATATACAATACACATACATTGACAGACAGACATGCAGACATACATGCATACATATATTCTGTTCATATCCGACTGACTTAGAATGCTTAGAGTTTCTCATGAGGGTCATTATGGATAGACACGTGATTCTCTGACGCAGAAGTGTTGCTCCGAAAAGAGATCGACACTTGACGGACTGCACCATCTGGCGATTCAGTAAGTCCTTGCAAAATATACGCGCAGACTAAGGCAGACTGAGACCACGAGAACAGATACATCGAAACATAAACACATATGTGTGTATAAACCGGGTGACCGAAACAAGATAGTATATATATATATTATGTATATATATATATATATATATATATATATGTATGTATATATGACTGAGGGCGATTGAGAATATGAAGACAGATAGAAATATATTCATTCATTCGAGTACTTATATAGCACCCCTTCAAGGTGGCTACACAGAGGTGCTCCCGACTCCAGCACGGACAAATAGGACAGTTTTCAGAATAGTGTAGAATGTTTCAGAGGGAGTTCTGAGGAACAGGCGCAGCTCCGGGGTTGGAGCCCGTTCCATGCCGAAAAAGCACGATTCTGCATGGTGGCTGTGCGGGTAAAAGGCACAATGAGTACCCCTTCTCCCGAAGAGCGGAGGTGGCGGCTACCCTGAACTCCCAGCATCGGGCGGTAAAGGACCCGCAGATAAGCTGGAGCACAGCCCAGCTGGCACCGCCAGACCAGGTAAACAACTCTGTATACTACACGCTGGCTGACGGGGAGCCAATGTAGGACCTCCGGCATATAACCAGAGACTTGACCTTCCCTCTAGACTTGCCCTCCCTCTATCTCCTTTGATCTCTATTTGTCTGTCTGTTTTTCTGTCTGTCTGTCTCCCTGCCTCCCTCCCTGCCTCACTCCCTGCCTCCCTGCCTGCCTGCCTACCTGCCTCCCTCCCTGCCTCCCTGCCTCCCTCCCTCCCTCCCTCCCTCCCTCCCTCCCTCCCTCCCTCCCTCCCTCCCTCCCTCCCTCCCTCCCTCCCTCCCTCCTTCCCTCCCTCCTTCCCTCCCTCTGTCTGTCTGTCTGTCTGTCTGTCTGTCTCTGTCTCTCTTCGCTTTCTCCGTCTCTCTGGACGAACTACGTCATTGGGGATCTCAGAACTTGACACCTAGTAGCTTGAAAAGAGTAGTTTAAGAGTAGCCTGGCTTGTTTCATCTGGTCTTGCCATTGTTTATGTGGCTGATCAAGTAATGTTGCACTTGCAAATACCTGTAATAAGTAGTAATAACACCAATAATAATGACTGATATAAATCTGGTAAACTAAGAGCGAATCGATCATAGTCATAAACTCATAATTATATAATCTATTATGGAAGCATTTTGAAACCTCATAAGGCAAATAAATTATGTTTGTATAACAGAACAGTGGCAACAATGTATTGAATGTAAATAAAGAAATTCGCAATTATAAGTTTCGCAAAGTTATGATACTGGTGACCGTGATTGTGATATTAGTGTATGGAATTTATAATCAAAGATAATGACAATGAACTAATGGGCAACAATGTCTTATGCTTATTATACAGTCTTGGCTTTCTGGGTGATAGAATGACACTACCATACATCTCAGCATCGACCACTACATTTTTTGGACTGACAGATAAGCCTGTAATACAAATACCAGACAGCCCAGAGCAATATTGAACTAGCAGCTATTTTTTCAAACCAAATGAGATCGATCTTAATCCACAGCATATGATGCTCAGCACAAGTCAAGATATTTCAGAGTATGGGTTGTGAGAGAAGGTTCAACGCAAGCTCGACAGACTATCGATGAACGAAAATGAAACAGTCCAAAGACATTACTCTTAGTCGAACTTTGCGGAATATCTTTTACCACATCCGTGTTTGCTTCTATTTCAATTGAAAATGGTATTATGGTGTACCTTTCATAATCAGTGCCTGTCTTCATAATATTATTACACTGTAGTATTATTACTGCTAGTATTATTACTGTTATTGTTGCTGTATTACTGATGTGGCACAATCAATGCATCATGCAATTGATCTTCGTATATATATGTTACAGGCAATTCGTAAAACCAGGGATTTTGTAAAATGCCTGAAATTTTTAGGCAATTTGTAAAATCCCTGATTCACTCAGGCACTTTACAAAATCCCTGAAAAAACCAGGGATTTTGTAAAATCCCTGAAATCTGATGACGAAAATTTGAAAGATTGCCTGAAATGAAAATGACGAACATAATCGAAGTTTATTATGCAAACATGCCCTATTTTCAAAGGTTTATCATTTTTATATGGTATTTTATTTAAAGTTCAGTTCTCAAGTTGTGAAACCAGGGATTTGTAAAATGCCAGAAAGTTTATTATGCACACAAACCTTATTTTCAAAGGATTCACACTTGTACATGGTATGACCATATATTTTAAGTTCAGTTCTCAAAAGCTACAGCAGTTTTTCTGTTTTCACACGACATACTCAAATGACATTGACTGTTTCACTTTACTTATTAATTATTAATTGACAGATTAATATTTTCAAAGGGAAAGTGAAGTTGTCGAGCCGGATTGACAAAACCACTCGACAACTTCACTTTCTTTTTGAAAAATTTGCACCTATTTGTCTTGCAGCGTTCAGCGAACTTTGAAGTTGCAGGATAATTGAAGTTGTTGATACCTCACAAATTAATTAATACCGCTCGTCAACTTCACTTTCCCTTTGAAAAATTTGCACCTATTTGTCTTGCAGCGCCCAGTAAACTTTGATTGTCTATTTCCTTATAGTTCTTTGATGTGCCGTCGCAGCAATTAGAAGTTGACCGAAATATCTACCGATTGCCTGAGATTAATTGTGGTCAAACGAGTGCCCTTGTTATAAATTAAAACCCAGCAAGCCCTATTTCATTTCTGGTTTTCCCATGGTTAGGTCAGTTTTAAAATTAATCTGTCAATTAATAACTAATAAGTCAAGTGCAACAGTCGATGTCATTCGAGTATGTCGTGTGAAAGAGAAAAACTGCTGTAGCTTTTGAGAATTGAACTTAAAATAAATACCATCTAAAAATGTTAATCCTTTGAAAATAAAGCTTGTTTGCATAATAAACTTTCTAGCATTTTACAAATCCTTGGTTTCACAACTTGAGAACTGAACTTTAAATAAAATACCATCTAAAATGATAAACCTTTCAAAATAGGTCTTGTTTGCATAATAAACTTCGATAATGTTCGTCATTTTCATTTCAGGCAATCTGTCAAATTTTCGTCATCAGATTTCAGGGGTTTTTACAAAATCCCTGGGTTTACGAATTGCCTGTAACATATATACTGGCCTTATTGAGTATTACATCATGCCACTGATCTCTCATATATAAACTGGTCTTACTGAGTTTTACATCATGCCAATGATCCTCGTATGTATACACTGGTCTTACTGAATTTTACATCATGCCAATAACCCTCGCATATAAACTGGTCTTACTGAGTTTTACATCATGCCAATGATCCTCGAATATAAACAGGTCTTACTGAGTTTACATCATGCCAATGATCCCCTATATACACTGGTCTTACTGATATTTACATCATGCCAGGGATAACTGTATATAAACTGAGTTTTACATCATACGGGCGATAAGCCCATGGTTAATGATGATGATGATGATGATGATGATGATGATGGTGATGGTGATGGTGATGGTGATGGTGATGGTGATGGTGATGATGATGATGATGATGATGATGATGATGATGATGATGATGATGATGATGATGATGATGATGATGATGATGATGATGATGATGATGATGATGATGATACTTGTTTTCGTGTCTCTTGTCCATTACTTTTGCTTATTAAAACATTTTAACACTTTAACGACGAGCTGCATTGGCTTCCCATTCGCTTTTAGTACACTAGCTGTCATCGTGAAAGTGTTAAATGAACCATCCAACAATTTAGTGGAACGACGAACAATCACTTTCTTAATAATTAATGCAAAGAAAAGTGAAATTTCTTACTCGGATCTTCGCTTACGTGGTCGCATAAGTACATTACATGTATGTACTTGAGCTGTTTTCTTACTGTCTGTGGTTGCGTCAAACGTCGACAGTGTTGAAATTCTTATTTTTTATTCGAAGAGTTCAAACGTTTAATCTTCTTGAAATTCTGGTTCATTTGAAGATTTTAGAGCGTTGAATTAAACGAATATCATTTGACTGATAGATCATCTTCGAAGTGCTTCCACGAATTGAGAAATGGTGTACAATGACAACGTCGATAGAAAGATGACGTGAGACAAAGGGCCCAAATATGACGTCATCGTTTCAGAGAGCATTACCACGAGAACACAAAATGACGTATTTCGAGAATTTAATTAACATAATAGAGCTGCAATATGCCAAAATAATTTCTGTCGACATCAAGAGCCTTTGTTGCTATAAGATGTCGTTAAACTCTGGATCCACCCAACCTCAAATGCACAAACAGTAGCTCGCTCTAGTGAGATGACAAGAAACAATTTTCAGTTTCTTACTAAACGTTGAAGATAAAGTTCTGAGGCACAGAGTTCACTGCGGAGGCGGAGGTGAAGCATTCGAAACCGTGGGTCTAGATGCGCCCAGTGATAGTGTTTATAATGTAAACATGGGCGTCCTACATTTTTGTAGGGGATCATAATGACGTTTTTGCATGGAATTCAAGAACACATAGGCCTAACACGTGACAACTTTAAAAAGAAATAATGATCAAGGACTTTACCTAAATAAGTGTTTTTTCGCATTGAAAATCGTGTTGGAACTGTTGTAATAATCCTAATAATCAAAAGAATTTATTTTTGTAAAACATCATAATATGCAAAAAATCCATGCCCCGTCCGGACGCCAATTAATGTAAATGTACACGTTTTATATAGCGACAGTATGGCCTCGTATACCCTGCTCATTTAAAAAATGTATGATCTGCATCAGAGGTTTTCAAACTTTTTGGACCAGGGACCCCTTATTTTTTCTGGGCCTAGCTCGCGGACCCAAGCATTTAAAACGTAAAATTTATCACTTAAAATCAGTCTTGTTGTCAAGACCTTAAACCTCAAGACCAAGACCAAGACCTTGAACCTCAAGACCAAGACCAAGACCAAGACTTTGAACCTCGAGACCAAGACCAAGACTTTGAACCTCGAGACCAAGACCAAGACCAAGATCAAGACCTTGAACCTCAAGACCAAGACCAAGACTTTGAAACACGAACTCGAGTGCACTCGAGACCAAGACCAACAAGACTGCTTAAAATTTAAACAAAATTACAGGCAGACCATTTCCACAATACAAGCTTGCTTGTAAGTATAATGTATGAATTTGAAAAGACAGGCTGATCTGATGTGGCGCTATATAAGTTTTCGGTTACAGTTTCGGTTACAATGCTAAAACCATGCAGTGTTAATCATTAGTGAATATTTTCAGAACTCTCTTGCGGACCCCCGCCATATCCTTCGCGGACCCCTCTTGGTCCGCGGACCAGTTTGAAAACCTCTCATCTGTATTATTTGGACGAATATTTGTTCTGACGATAGGGCCGATATGTGCGGAAGTCCACCAGTGTTAAAATAGTCAGCCACCTCACGAAATACATTTCGGTGTATTTCATGAGGTGTCTTTCATGAGGTAGACACATACTTTTGCTAATGTTTTCAATTTTTCATAATGGGTGACAGTGATATATTACGGAGCTTCTATACGCAAACAAAGCTAAGAAGCCTAAGACAACTAGGTTGTTAATTCTCAGAGTCCCATCAGTGCGGAAGTTTTCTGTGTTAAAAGTCTATCCGTGATAAGAAGCTTAAAAGCCAACCTGAAAGTTACTTTAACGTCGTGACATGAGGTTTTGTTGGATAGGAAGACAGCGTAGCACATACCTCGGGTTTTAGGCGCCACTGCAAAGGTTCTCGCCACTCTGTCAACGAATCTAAACTGTCCCGGATGCATTATCGACAGTCTGTTCAACCTCTATAAATGGACCGGTCCAAATTTACGATGACGCGTCGATCAGGCGTGCATGGGGTAGCCAGGGGCGAGTTGTGTGGCCGCCCTTGGTGGCAATGTCCAATGAGCGGTAAAATAATATATTAAAGACCAGTGATGGGCAATAGTTAACTAAAAAGTTGCTAACTTTTAGTTTAACTAAAAAATGTTAGTTAAGGAAGAAGTTTAACTAAAAAAAGTTCAGTTAAAACCATAGTTTAACTAAAAAAGGTTAAGTTGCTAACTAAACAGTTTAACTTTAAAAAATCAGCAATATGCAACTATTTTTCGACAGTGAACACTGAACATTGTCAGCAAAAAAACATATTAACACTGCATGGTTTTAGCATTAACAGCCTGTGTTTTCAAATTTATACACTACTTACAGTACACATATGTAACTGTATGCCAGAATTGTACACATTGCATAGTTTGAAGGTGAAATTGTCATTGACGCTTTGCATTATTATAGTTCACTTAACGTCTTTTATTTGTGAAAATGTTTGTCGTAACTCGTAAAAAGTTGGAAAAAGTTGGAAAAAGTTTAACTACTTTTTTTAGTTTAGTTAACTAATTTCCAAAATCAGTTGCCAACTTTAGTTAAACTATTTTTTTAGTTGGAAAATAGTTTTAGTTTAACTAAAAAAAATAGTTTAGTGCCCATCACTGTTAAAGACACGTTTTATCATCTACATGTAAGCTACATATTCGTGACCACTGTCAATGTAGCCCTTTCTAGCTCCTCTTTTCCCATATTCCTCTGCTGCTCTCTCTATCTTTCAGGATGACATACTGCGCGTGACAGTTTAAGAATCTCTCCTCTCAAGACTACTGAAGAAGAAAATCTATCTTTCAACAGCCATACTTATGCCTTAGATAGCTTTCAGACCCAAAGCATCAGGTTCCAGTATGTAGCATGCCCTAGACATTCGCCTTGCTGACCTTTTCTTAAGACCAGGAAAGCCTTAAAGGAAGTGCACCAAGGCGATAGTGTGTACTTTAGACCATAGCACTGAGTCCCAAAAGCGTAAATTATAGTAAGATCCAGTGTAGTACAGGGTAAGAATTGTCGAGGGAGGCTTGGGGGGTTCAAGCCCCCTAGTCTTTCTTAAGACTAAAGTCTTCATTGCACACCCAAACTCCACATGAATCAAGGTCTAACACCCCCCAGTCTTTTTTCTACAATTCTCATACTGGTTTAGTAAAAATTCATTAACTTTAAACGCACTCCTTGTTGCTTGTCATCATCAAATATGAAGCAACAGAAACTAGAAGTTCATTCTAGGAAATATCGAGAAAAAAGCGTGACAGCTGCAGCAAGTTCTAAGAGGCAATAATTCTTGCCACAGTATTTTTCATCACTCGGTAGGCCTAGCTAAAGGTGAAGAGTGTGATTTTTGACGAAGTTAAGCCCAGAATAACCACAATTTTGTGACAATGCAACTGTAGTGTTCAACACACGACGTTTTTCTAAATTGCTGTTTTTCGTTGAAGTTCTAACTTTTATTCGGGAGGGGACGGAGTGCGGACGTTGCCATTCATATGTCTAGCAACCCCTCAACACATGTGAAGAAACAACATCCAAAAAACACAAAATCGACAGCGGATTCTAGAACATTGGAAGAATCGTCGAACAGATTTAACGTAATGACGAACTGAACTGTCGAAAAGACGCGATAGTCAAAACAACGCTTAGGCAGCGGACATTCAAGGTCAACGTGGCAGCCTTATTGGCGAATCCTCTTAACACATTTTATCCATCGAGACAGACACATAAAATAAACATTCATCATATACATGTAGGCTTATCTACTAAAATAAAACAAAGGAGTGAAAATTCTGATTATTAACGATGCTTGGTTAACAGAAGCTTGTACGAAAGTGAAATGCTCAAACATAGAATGTTTCTGCCTTGTTCTTTGTTCTTTTAACTGTCGAGTAAGACTTCAAAGCAAGCGATAAACTATTTGAATTACTGTTGAATGGCTTGTATTGTCCTTTTTAAATAAGTGTGTACCGTATCGCACTCTGTTTCTGTCTTTCTGGGTCTCTCTCTATTGTCTGTCTGTATGCCTGTGTGTGTGTGTGTGTGTGTGTGTGTCTGTCTGTCAACGTAAGGACGTTTGAAAGACGTAGCGGTGGGTGTCAGCTACAGCTGCAGCAGTGGGTGTCAAGTGGTTGACAGAGACAGCAGGTGCCATGGAGGGAGCACCGCATATTTGGTGCCTATAGAACCTGTCTTGGGCGTTGTCTTTGCCATTTACAGCTTTCTCGACGCCTTCTCCATTCGAGGCAGCTGCCCAATTGTTGCTCAATGACTGTGTGGTGCTGTCCTGAAAGTGAGATAGGCGATCCAAAAGGGTGGAATTAAGCAAGGATGGCGCTTATCGCTTTGCAAGTCAGTTTCTTTTAGCCTTTAAACTAGGCTTGGAATCTCAAAATGACCTTGTTACAAGCAAATCATGTAACAATTTGCAAATATGTGTTTCTAGACTAATTTGACCCAGGTGAAAACGAAAATCGCGGTCTTGCCTATCAAATTCAAGGGATATTCCATTGACACCTATCAAAGCAGTTTTCATATCTTTCTACTGTACACTTTAGTCAGCTGCAAATGAGTAGATATTCTAGTCAATCTTCTGCATGAAACTATTCAGTACTACTGACAGTATTCCAGACATTCACAGAATAACTCAGTACTCTACTGAGTGAGTATCCTGGATAGGCTTGCTCGTGGTTGAAGGCAACAAATACTTTTGAATTCAAAGGGTCGTTTACAACTGAGTCGTGAAGTTCTCCAGATGTTTGCCGGGCATCTAAACTAAAGAACTAGGCCTATATTAACTAAAGAGCACATCGAAATTAAAGAAAACGTCTTAACTAAAGAAAACGTCTTAACCAAAGAACAAATCTGAACTAAGTAACACATCTTAGCTAAAGAACTATCTTGACTAAACACTTCTTAACCATCTTAACCAAAGAATTATCTTAACTAAAGAACAATCTCAACTAAAGAACACATCTAAACAAAAGAACTGTCTAAACTAAAGAACACACCTTCACTAAAGAACATAACCAAAGAAGACATCTTAATAAAAGAACGATCTTAATTAAAGAATACATTTTTACCACAGGTAAAATCTTAACTAAAGAACACCGCATATCTTAACAAAAGACCACGTCTTGATTAAAGAACTATCTCAACTAAAGAATATATCTTACCTAAGGAAAACATCTTAACTAAAGAATCCATCTTAACTAAAGAACACACCTTAAATAAAGAACTCTCTCAACTAAAGAACACATCTAAACTGAGGAACTATCTTAACTAAAGAACACATCTAGACAAAAGAACACATCTAAACTAAAGAACTATCTTAACTAAAGAACTATCTTAACTAAAGAACTATCTTAACTAAAGAACACATCTTAACTAAAGAACACATCTTAACTAAAGAACACATCTTAATCAAAGAACAAATTTAAAGAACACATCTTAGCTAAAGAACTATCTTAACTAAAGAATACAACTGAACTACAGAACATATCTTAACTAAAGAACACCTCTTAACCAAAGAACACACATCTAAACTAAAGAAATATCTGATCTAAAAAACACGTGTAAGCTAAAGAACTACCTTAATTAAACAACATATCTCAAACTAAAGAACATACATTAACTAAATAACATATCTTAACTAAGTAACCATCTTAACTTAGGAACATATCTTAACTAAAGAACTACTTCAACTAAATAACACATCTACACTTAAGAACTATCTTAACTAAAGAACACATCTTAACCAATGAACCATCTTAACTAAAGAACTATCTTAACTAAGTGACACGTCTTAACTAAAGAACTGCCTTAACTAAAGAACACATCTAAACTAAAGAACATATCTTAACTAAAGAACATACCTTAACTAAAGAACATGTCTTAACCAAAAAACACACCCGAACTAAAGAACATTTCTTCCCTGAAGAACTACTTTAACTAAAGAATATATCTTAACTAAAAAACATATCTTAACTAAAGTATTGCCTTAGCTCAAGAATACACCTTAACTAAAGAATTATCTTTACTAAAGAACACATCTAAATTTAAAAACTATCTTAGCTAATGAACACATAGATTCTAACTAAAGAACTATCTTAACTAAAGAACACGTCTTAACTAATGAACTATCTTAACTAAAGAGCACGTCTGAACTACAGAACTATCTTAACTAAAGAACACATCCAAACTAGAGAACATGTTTGATTGAAATCATATCTTAACTAAGGAACACAGCTTAACCAAAGAACTATCTTGACTAAAGTACACATCTAAAAAAATTAAACACCATCTTAAGTAAAGAGTACATTTAAACTAAAGAACTATCTTAACTAAAGAACACATCATAACATCTAGACAAAAGAACACATCTAAGTTAAAGAACAATCTTAACTAAAGAACACATCTACATCAAAGAACATAATTAAAGAAGACATCTGAACTAAAAAAAACTATCTTAAATGAATAATACAACTGAACAACAGAACATATCTTAACTAAAGAACACCTCTTAACCAAAGAACACACATTTAAACAAAAGAACTAACTGAACTGAAGAACACGTGTAAACTAAAGAACTATCTTAACTAAACAACAAATCCAAACTAAAGAACATAATCTTAATTAAATAACATATCTTAACTAAAAAACTATCTTAACTAAGGAACAAACCATAACCAAAGAACTACCCCAACTATTGAACTAAAGAAAACACATCTAAACTAAAGAACTCTCTCAACTAAAGAACACATCTAAACTGAGGAACTATCTTAACTAAAGAACACATCTAGACAAAAGAACACATCTAAAGAACCCAACTTAACTAAAGAACACATCTTAACTAATGAACTATCTTAACTAAAGGACACGTATTAACTAAAGAACTGTCTTATCTAAAAAAACACATCTAAACTAAAGAACATATCTTAACTAAAGAACATATCTTAACTAAAGAACATGTCTTAACTAAAGAACATACCTGAACTAAAGAATTGTCTTATCTAAAGAACGCACTTCAACTAAAGAACTATGTTTACTAAAGAACACATCAAAATTTAAGAACTATCTTAACTAATGAACACATCTAAAGTAAAGAACTATCTTAACTAAAGAACACGTCTTAACTAATGAACTATCTTAACTAGAGAACACATCTAAATTTAAAAACAATCATAACTAAAGAGCACATTTAAACTAAAGAACTATCTTAACTAAAGATCAAATCTTAAATAAAGAACATATCTTTAACTAAACACATCTTAGCCAAAGAACAATCTTTACTAAAGAATATGTCTTAACTAAGGAACATATCGATTTTTTACCCCCCCCCCTCCCCCCTCGTCACACGTCGTCACAAAAGTAACACCCCCTCTTGTCACACATCGTCACAAATTTCTGACACCCCTCCCTCCCCTAGGTGCGTGACGTCATTTATGGACGGCCCCTAAACTGTATGATTAATATACATTATTTGTATATTGATATAATTAGTATATCAGTATAGGGGGTTATTGTCTGGGGGTTTATTGCATGGGGGGTTATTGTCCGGGGGTTATTGTCCTAGAACCTTCAAATGGCTAAAAGTATATTATTATTATTGTTATTATTATTATTAATTTATTATTATTATTAATTTATTATTATTATTATTATTATTATTATTATTATTATTATTATTATTATTATTATTATTATTATTATTATTATTATTATTATTATTATTAAAGTAGTTTTATATAGCGCCCCTTCAAGATTGCCTACTCAGGAG
This sequence comes from Allolobophora icterica, assembly GCA_963556255.1. Classification (NCBI taxonomy): domain Eukaryota; kingdom Metazoa; phylum Annelida; class Clitellata; order Crassiclitellata; family Lumbricidae; genus Allolobophora; species Allolobophora icterica. The sequence goes on from OY744602.1 coordinate 21,545,104, forward strand.
CACTCCCAGTCCAACTACGGTCAAACAACACAGTTTTGACGACAGTAAGAAACAGGGTGAAATGACCAATCGGTATTTGACAAAGCTTGGTAGGGAGCCCATTTCAGGTCATGGGGGCAGCCACAGAGAAGGCACGGCTCTGCCGTGTGGCTGTCCGCGCGCGGGGTACAATAAGTTCAGCTTGCGCAGCTGAGCGGAGAGAGCAACGGTGCTGCGAGCATGAGGTGGGACAGCAGAGCTCCCGCAGGTATGGAGGGACCAAGCCTTCAAAGCAACGCCGGACCAAGGCAGAGTGATGCGCTGTGGGTAGGGGAGCAAGTGGACGACATCCTTCATAGGCCCCCTATACGCAGACAAATATGAACATTTAACTCCTGCGCTTAAATCTTTGCATTGGTTTTCTGTTCAGCAAAGAATCAATTTCAAATTGGGTTCATATTGTGTACAACTTTGAACTCTGGCCAGCCACAATACTTTAAATCAGTTCTTATTCCCCAGACTTGTCATTGTTCAACAAGGTCATGTTGATGAATGAGCTGTTTCGGTTGCTGGACCTACTTTTTAGAACTCGGTCTTTGTGTCTGTCCGCTCTGCTCAGTCGCTTTTGTCATTTCGTTCTCAACCTAAAACTTACTTCTTTCAAATTACTTATCCACCATAGGCTGCCTCTCTGTCTTACGGACTGATCTTCTGGATATTGAACTGATGTCCTGTGCATTAGACAGCGACGCAATAGGAGTAACTAATTATTGATTTTTAATATTATCCTGAAAGGGAGTGATAAGTAGATGTATCCGCGTATATTTCTTATGAAAATTCAGTTCTGCAAGCTTCTTTACTCATCGAAAACACAACAGTATACAGTTCAATTTATAGTCATATATAGCTTCTAGATGCTCACGGCTATACCCCGTGATCGATCGAGTCAGTCGATCAAGTCGATCGAAACTCGGCCAAGTCGAGTCGGTCGAAAAATCTTCGACTCGATCGACTTGCAAGTCGAGTCGATCATATGTTTTGACAAGTCGAATCGATCGTTGTTTCCTCGACTTGCCTCGACTATAAAACATTTTCTTACTATTTTTTGCGGCTACTTCACATAATGACTCACATGATGTGATGACGTTAGGCCGATGCTTTGTAAACGCACAACTACCGGTACCGTATTATCCTGATTTTAAGTTCAGTCCAAATTATGAGCCTTTTGTGATTTCGTATATTAGTGGGTATGTGGAAGCTGCAGATACTTTATTCACAGTTTTACGGTGAAAATGGAAAGATTAAGATGCGTTACAAATGCGCTAGTTTCAGGAAATTTCAGTTCTGTAGTCAGTAACGACGATCTCAAAACGTTCGAATGTCTGTATGTTAGGACGGGACTGAATGCTTCGACACTGGCCAACAGCAGTGGCTCGGAAAGTGTTTAAAAGTTTCAGTACAGACCTAAGATGGATAGAATTATACATTATATCCGATATAACCAACATGAATAATTATTTTGTCATTTTTTACAATCAGTGGAAAAGTTTATTATACTAGGCCTACATAAGCTTATTCATGAAATGATACGCGCCTATAGCACAATAAGTCAATAACTACCGTACTTTAGCAAGCATCAAATACAAAACGCTAGCCAAAAAGTTGTGTGACCATGCTTCTGCCTCGGCGCTACAGAGCAAAAACTTGTGTGAACATTGGCAACTTTTGCCCCTGATCAAGAGATAGGCTACTGTCCAAGTCGACAAGGTCGACCAAGTCGATCGTTTATTTTCCAAGTCGATCGAGTCGACGAGAGGTCGACTAGTCGACGAAGTCGATCGAGTCGATCGTCGGCCGAGCCAAGTCGATCGTAGCAGTTCGACTCGATCGATCACGGGGCATACTAACGGCCGATAGCATAGCTACCTGTCAGAAGACTGAGTCTTCTTAATGACAATCGTCAAGAAACTAGAGAGATGGGAGGTTGATATTAAATTGCTCCATCCTATCTATACGACATTACCGTATTATAGTTTGCTTAAGCACAGCATTCATAACTAGGTTGCTACGACAATTTCTTATCAAAGAAACGTCAATACTTACAACTATATTTGAAAATCAAGTTTGAACATAACTTACTCGTGAACTTCACCTTTCGTTCTCCCATCATTGATTCGTCATGTTATGTAAGCTACACCCCGTGATCGATCGACTTAACGTGATTACGAAATATTTTACTGTTTTTGCGGCTACGTCACACAATGACCCACGTGACGTAATTATGTGTAAACACACAACTACAGTATTAACCTGATGTGAAGTTCAGTGCAAATTATGATCCTCTGGGTGCTTTCGTGTAGTTGAAGCTGCAAAGATACTTTATCAGTTTCACGATGAAAATGGAGAGATTAAGTAAGTAAGTAAATAAATAAGTAAGTAAGTATATTCTTTATTTTTCCTGGCTGCAACGCACTCCAGTGTAGATACAACATTTAAACAACTATCACAGGTCAATAACAATGAGAATAAAGCATTCTATATATAAGGTTTTTCTCGTGTTATATATTTATTTCGCTCAAAGCAGAAACAAGAAGATTGGAGAAAAACACAAAAGAAAGCAAACGAGCAAAAACAAAACCATGCACCAACTCAAGCTAACGCTCCCTCGAAGGAGTAGGCCTAAGCGTTATAAACCTGTGATCTAACATAGGATATGTTGTCCTGTACTATTTTTGCGGCTACGCCACACAATGATGTTATAATCTGCTATCGGCAAAGCGGTCGTGGGAACGAGGTCGGAGGCAAAAGGTTGCGGGGGATAGCCCGTGGCTAGGATAAACTGCTAAAGAGATGATTGTCGGCACTGCTAAAGAGATGATTGTAGGCTTTAAAGCTTTAAGATGTGTTAATCTACAGAGTATACTGTATACATGTCATGTATAGTAACTATTATAACTTCGGTAATCTTGAGCAGTTTCAAGTTTCTTGAACTAACTGTAAACTAGACACTGCACGTCCTGTTCTGTCGTCTTATTTATTGAGCTGGTACTAATTTCTGAACCGTACTTTAGGAGATTTCCTTTTAGCCTAGCTGATCGAGTCGACGTTGACAGCGTGGCTTAATACTTAGGCCGTATACATGAATACAGCAGGGCCTACGATCGCGTGTCTTCTGACACGAGGTATGCGGTTGACATTGTCCAGTGTGCAGTTGACTTGTTTTGAGTGTTCAGTGTGTAGTATGAATTTTTTAGAGATTAGTTTAAGTCAACCACACACGATATCATTATAATGCCTAAAATTTTACTTACCAGTTCAATTACAGTTTGACAGTTTGAGTAAGAGTGTGCAATTGAAATTCATGAGTAATTTAGGTACTAGAATATAAGAATGCAACAGTCGTCAACAATTTTGACCAAAAGACTACAGTCCAAGTCGAGAAAAGTCGACCAAAGTTGATCGAGTCGATCGTCGGCCGAGCCAAGTCGATCGTAGCACTCGACTCGATCGACCACGGGGTATAAATTACAAGCCTTACAGTTAGAGGTAGCTGTTCTGCAGCTAAATGTTGTTTTAATGGTTAAAGTGAAAAATAATGCGAATTTCCAGGGAAGTAAAATAATAAAGAAATAGGAAAACAAAAGCAGTCTTGTTGTCAAGACCTCAAACCTCAAGACCAAGACTTTGAACCTCGAGACCAAGACCAAGACCAAGACTTTGAACCTCGAGACCAAGACCAAGACTTTGAACCTCAAGACCAAGACCAAGACCAAGACTTTGAACCTCAAGACCAAGACCAAGACTTTAAATCTCAAGACCAAGACCAAGACCCAAAAAATCACCAAGACCAAGACCCAAAAAATCACAATCATATCCGGACTGCTATTCCTTCCTACAAAAATCGTCAAGTCGGACTACTCGGTATTTTAATGAAAGCATGAGTCTTTTATTTTATTCAAGCAAAACAACTCTAATGCAGACTGCAGAGAATTCCGATTTCTAATTACAACAGTTCTTCATGCGAAATGTTATTCCAAATGCCTGTTGCGTTTTGTAAAAACCAATTCGCTCAGAATTTTCAGACCAAGACGTGACCTGCGGGGTCTCATAAAAATTCTGCCATGTGAAAATATACATTTTACAAGTACTGAAATCGCTGGCACACGCAGCAGCTCTTCAAGCACTGGATGTAGGCCTATAAATGTACAAATCGTGAGTCTGTTTTGAAATAATTCCATGGTAAATAACCGGATGTCAAAATAATTGTCCAAAACAACAGTAAAGCCTCATTTACACCGTGTAAATACTAAAGCAATAATATTGTATTAGTAATTATTGGATAAATTTTTTAAATCTTGCATTTTGTTAAATGACTGTTCATATTGACAAAAGTCTTGGTCTTGGTCTTGCAAGACCAAGACCAAGACTTTGAACCTCGAGACCAAGACCAAGACTTTAAAAAACGAACTCGAGTGCGCGTGCACTCTAGACCAAGACCTTGGACTTTGGTCTCGAAGACAACAAGGCTGCACAAAAGCGGCAATTCAAATTGCGGAGAAATACACCAAACCCAATGACGCCCAGTGCGCCAAACCCACCACGCTGTCCAATTGCATGGTACATGGTGGCAAGCAGCTGCGTTAGTTGAAAACACGCGCCCCAGTGGAGGGCTAAGAAGACGTGACAAGATATTTATATTATATTCACAAGACTTGCAATGCCAACCAAAACCATTGGGGAAAATGGACCCAGTTTTTTTATCAATACGTCGAATGAAGGCGAGTTTTTATTGGCGGAGATAAGTAATGTTAGCATTTATTTGGTTTTAAAGCACGGTTTTATCGAACATCGAAATGAAATGCATGCATCAGTTGTGGATCGTATTACATAATCTATACAAAATGTACAAAATAACATTCTTCACGAGCAACACGGTGAAACTTGCAACCTTTAATATTTGGCACATAATTTTGCCTCAAAGAAAGGATAAAATCCTAAAGAATGGTGTTTACCTTAAAATTTTGTCCGTTTTGACAAAAATGTGCGGTCGTCAGAGGGTATAGGTGAAAAACTGATGCGGTTGTTGAAGGGTTAAAACCTGGACACCCCTGGTTCATTTATATTATATTTATGGTTCATCTTAAAGACCAGTTGATACGTTTTTTCGGAAATAGACTAAGTGTAATGCGCGAACGTGCTCCGTCAAGGATGGCTCCGATACTGAGCAATGCTCAGTGATGGGCACTAAACTATTTTTTCTTAGTTGAACTAAAACTATTTTCCAACTAAAATAAAATAGTTTAACTAAAGTTGGCAACTAATTTTGAAAATTAGTTAACTAAACTAAAAAAAGTAGTTAAACTTTTTCCAACTTTTTTCGAACTTTTTACGACAAACATTTTCACAATAACAGAGGTTAAGTGAACTGTAATAATGCAGAGCGTCAATGATAATTTCACCTTCAAATTATGCAATGTGTACTGTTCTAGCATACAGTTACAGGCGTAATGTAAGTAGTGCATGAATTTGAAAACACAGGCTGTTAATGCTAAAACCATGCAGTGTTAAAATGTGTCTTGTTAACAGTGTTCAATATTCATTGTGGAAAAATAGTTGCATATTGCTGATTTTTTTTAGTTAAACTTTTTAGTTAGCAACTAAATTTTTTTAGTTAAACTATGGTTTTAACTAAACTATTTTATTTTAGTTAAACTTCATCCTTAACTAAATTTTTTTAGTTAAACTAAAAGTTAGCAACTTTTTAGTTAACTATTGCCCATCACTGGCAATGCTACAGACACGCAGTGAGACAGACATAGAAATAGGTAGGCCCCTAAGCACAAATGGACGCACGGACAATGCCAGGCACACACACACACAATGACACAAACATGCACACACACGCACACACCTACACACACATCTACACACCTACACACCTACACACACACACACACACACACACACACACACACACACACACACACACACACACACACACACACACACACACACAACACACACACCTACACCTACACACACGCCTACACACACACACACACACACACACATACACACACACGGAAAGCAATTCTAGGCACACTGGGCACATTATGCAGATAGGCATACAAATAAACAGATCTACCGAACGCATTATCAGGAGAGCACGTGCTTAGATAAAGCGAATCAAAGACGAACACATCAACACATACAAGCATACAGGCAGACAAACAGACAGACAGAAAGATGGACATTTGGTGCTCTGTTAATAATTAAATCTGGTAGAGGCATCGTTAGTATATCGGAAGGTGGCGCCAGTCGTGTGCGCACCGAATGCAACCCATTCAAGTGGTTTCGTCAGAAAGAGACAGGATTTATGGGCGATGTGGTTGTTGCTGAATTGGTTGGCGTTGTCTGATCGAATCGACAACCACTAAAGCAGGCAGCCTGCGAGAGACAGAGACGGAAGAGGACAGAGGGAGAGTGATGGACGATGACAGGCAGAGGTACCAACAGATTGCTAGAGAGACAGTGACGGAAGAGGACAGAGGGACTGAGGGAGAGTGATGGACGACGACAGGCAGAGGAACCAACGGAGCCAGCCCGATTGCTAGAGACAGTGACGGGAGAGGACAGAGGGAGAGTGATGAACGATGACAGGCAGAGGAACCAACAGAGACAGGCCGATTGCTAGAGAGAGTGACGGGAGAGGACAGAGGGAGAGTGATGAACGATGACAGGCAGAGGAACCAACGGAGCCAGCCCGATTGCTAGAGACAGTGACGGGAGAGGACAGAGGGAGAGTGATGAACGATGACAGGCAGAGGAACCAACGGAGCCAGCCCGATTGCTAGAGACAGTGACGGGAGAGGACAGAGGGAGAGTGATGGACGACGACAGGCAGAGGAACCAACGGACCCAGGCCGATTGCTAGAGACAGTGACGGAAGAGGACAGAGGGAGAGTGATGAACGACGACAGGCAGAGGAACCAACGGAGCCAGGCCGATTGCTAGAGACAGTGACGGAAGAGGACAGAGGGAGAGTGATGAACGATGACAGGCAGAGGAACCAACAGAGACAGGCCGATTGCTAGAGAGAGTGACGGAAGAGGACAGAGGCAGAGTGATGAACGATGACAGGCAGAGGAACCAAAGGAGCCAGGCCGATTGCTAGAGACAGTGACGGAAGAGGACAGAGGCAGAGTGATGAACGATGACAGGCAGAGGAACCAACAGAGACAGGCCGATTGCTAGAGAGAGTGACGGAAGAGGACAGAGGCAGAGTGATGAACGATGACAGGTAGAGGAACCAACAGAGACAGGCCGATTGCTAGAGCCAGTGACGGAAGAGGACAGAGGCAGAGTGATGAACGATGACAGGCAGAGGTACCAACAGATTGCTAGAGAGACAGTGACGGAAGAGGACAGAGGAACTGAGGGAGAGTGATGGACGACGACAGGCAGAGGAACCAAAGGACCCAGGCCGATTGCTAGAGACAGTGACGGAAGAGGACAGAGGGAGAGTGATGAACGATGACAGGCAGAGGAACCAACGGAGCCAGGCCGATTGCTAGAGACAGTGACGGAAGAGGACAGAGGGAGAGTGATGAACGATGACAGGCAGAGGAACCAACGGAGCCAGGCCGATTGCTAGAGACAGTGACGGAAGAGGACAGAGGCAGAGTGATGAACGATGACAGGCAGAGGAACCAATGGAGCCAGGCCGATAGCTAGAGACAGTGACGGAAGAGGACAGAGGCAGAGTGATGAACGATGACAGGCAGAGGAACCAACGGAGCCAGGCCGACCGGCTGCTGCAGTTGATGAACCGCCTTGTGCTACTTATACGCACTCGTTAGAATTGTGTGTCTGGAAGTCTCATCGACAGAAATTGTCTTGTGGCAATTATCAGGTACAATCGATCAACAAGTCACTCAGTGGTCCTGCAGTTACCCTACTAGAACGCCCACATTAGCCCATGGGGGACCCATATCCCCATATAGGACCCACATAGAACCCATATGGATCCCATCTAATTCGTGTGAATATGTGGCAGGGTATACAGATAGCATGCTTTCGTTTATAAGTCAGAGTCTGACTCGCAGGTCCACAACAGTGTTTGTCTACAGTGACTTCATTTTAACAGACAAATAGTGTCCAAGAGCACTTAACACTGTTAACAGCCACACTAGTGGTTACTGTTAGCAGGTATCGTCCTTAGAGTGTAGATAGGCCTACTTGGGCGACATTATCTCCAAATCTTCTTCAGAAATCCTATGCCGTCTTGTAATACACTGTAAGTTTTTTCCTACCCGACATTACAAGATGTATTACAACGCCAGGTGTAGAGTATCCTCTAATGTAAACGTAAGTTAAATGATAGGATATAAATAAGTTGACATAATGCTTGACGAATGAGGTAATCCTGTCGGCACGCTCATATAATACAGTATATATATAGAGCCCACATGATCTCATGAAATGTTGATGAGCATGTTATCAAAGAACGAAGAAATATCGCCTTTTCTTCGCTTCTAGCCTTTGTTAATCTTCAGAATCAATCGTTGGATGGCAGGATAGTTGAACGTAAGGTAAAGTAATTACTCATTTAAGACATACCTCTATTAATAATTTAGCTCTGAGAGTCGTGGCCTGCCATGGGAAGTTGATCCATGAGTGTTTCTACCGAAGAAGCGTTACGGGATATACACAATGTATTACACATGGCTTGACGCAGTGTTGACCATTTCAGAAAACGCGATCATGGGATGCGAAACCGGAATCCATCCATGCAGAGGTGGAAGGCAATCTGCATACCACTGTGCAACGCGCAAGTGAGGAAGAGTTATATAGCTGTAGAGTGTAGACAGTAACAACATCAATCAAAGACCTGCATGGAAAGATACTGCTTGGCCGCGAGTATTTGTACGGGTTGAACACCAGGATATATTGATACATCTATATAATAAAGCGAGATTTCTGTGTGTGTGTGTGTGTGTGTGTGTGTGTGTGTCTGTCTGTTTGACCGGGCTTAACTTCTACAATTTTGCACCTTTTCACTCCAAACCTTCACTGGTGTGTCGGCCTCGGCATCGGACACCCAGTGGAGGGGTTCGCTTACCCCCTTTTCACCGCTAACATGGTGAAAATCCCCCAAAACTCTACCCAACCGACCGTCTCTGACGACCCAGCGCGAAGCGCTTCTATTTATGGCGCCGGTATTCCCCAACGTCATTAATAATGCGCATTTAACGACAAGCGGTTCTATTTATGGCGCGGATATTCCCCAACGTCATTAATAATGCAAATAAAGACGTTGTTTACTTTCGCACAAAATTTAATTACGATCGAATCGAACTATATTCATCGTTTTACAGCAAAATTGTATGTTCAAAGACTGCTTTACTAAGGGCAGTGAGGGCTAGATTTCTGGCGTTTTCTTGAATCCGCCAACGCCGGCTTCACCCTCTTCGACTGCGAAGCAGTCAGTCCACGGGAGACTGCAAAGCAGTCTCCCCGACTGCGAAGCAGTCGTCGCCACTCGACTGCGAAGCAGTCAGTCCACGGGAGACTGCAAAGCAGTCTCCCCGACTGCGAAGCAGTCGTCGCCAGAGGGCGACTGCGAAGCAGTCAGTCCACGCCTAGACTGCAAAGCAGTCTCCCCCACAGGTCGCCTAAATTTCTTCCTTATTCGCTACACGGATTTAAACATATACCTAAATTTGTTGCTTATTCGCTACAGGGATTGAAACTTATAACCCCGGGCAACGCCGGGTAAACCTGCTAGTTATCGATATATAAGTGAGGCATTATAATATAATATCGATAACAACTGTATTATGATCTGCCTGTTGTTATGTCTCTGTAACACACAGGTCGGCAATGTACTTTGCACTGTTTGCGCGTTGACTTCAATTATTCTTGTCAGATCGTGTCGTTTGCTTTGGCGACTTTCCGCGCTCTCTCCCGTGGCACGATGCACCATCATGGCAGACAGAGCGGAACGATGCTGGTGATGGTACTGGTGCTGGCATTGGTACTGTGCAGCGCACTCCAGTAGTCAGACAGACGACGTGGAACCGCGAGAAATCTGTGTCTCCCAGCAGAATGATCAATATCTAAATAAACCACCACGATAAACGTACATCAGACAAAAAATTTGTCTCGTCTCATATTATTATTATTGCTGTTTTTGTTATTTTTTGGTATGTCCCAAGTAAATGATCCCTCGAGAACAATTAAAAAAGAGAAAGTCAGACATTATTATTTTCCTCGAGGTACCTATGATGCCTCAGAAATTAAAAAATTATTATCAAGTGAAGACAAAAGATTATTATTATTATTATTATTATTATTATTATTATTATTATTATTATTATTATTATTATTATTATTATTATTATTATTATTATTATTATTATAATTATTATTATTATTATTATTGTTATTGTTATTGTTATTGCTATTGCTATTGTTGTTGTTGTTGTTGCTGTTGCTGTTGTTGTTGTTGTTGTTGTTGTTGTTGTTGTTGTTGTTGTTATTATTATTATGCATTTATTAAGCGCCACAATCTAATGACCAAGCATCAATCGATGGCGCTGAGCAACTGTGAGTGAAGGACTTGCTCATGGTCCCTGCACAGTAAACGTCATAAAGAAGCCTCGATCCCGTACTAAAAGACCCTTCTCACCTGGATGGGGCTAATCTCATCTCATCTAAACAGATTAGAGTTGACATCACCTGAACGCACCTGGCCAGATTAAACTGACCTTACCTTATTATGCCTTACCTCAATCTATTCCACCTTACCTTATCATCGCTTACCTCAACCTATTTCACTGTACCTTACCATGGTTTACCTCAACCATATAGCTTGCTATGACTGACCTTAACCTATTCAACCATATCTTACATTGCTGTACTTCATGCCTTACATTACCTGACTTGACCTGACTTGACCTTGCTTTGCCTTGCATACTTGTTGCGATCAAATCTGTAATGGCGTTACCCAATGTAGAAAACAAGTAGGCGTCGATGACGCACCAAAGTCTAACCTCAAATTCGGTCTTTTTCCGGAGGGCTATTCACTAATTCAAATTTCGTATTCGTTCAAAGATAGCTCGGCCTCGGGGTGAAGTCTTAATTGGGTTCAAGGTCTCGATCTCGACGTTAATCGAGGTCAAGGTTGAGTCACAAGTGGAAATCCTCAGCCATAACAACAAACGCGCGAGCTACGGAGGATGGCGTTTACCACCAACCTAGCTGGAGAGATAAGAAATTGGTGCTGCTGCAGCTGACAACTATTCCGCCTCCTCCCCCTCCTCCTCCATCTTCTCCTCCTCCTCCATCTCCTCCTCCTCCTCCTCCTCCTCCTCCTCCTCCTCCTCCTCCTCCTCCTCCTCTTGTAATGAAACAATAATCCCGGCTGGGCCAGGGTGCCTTAGTGGCAACACTTGGCCGCTAGATGACGCACGGACGAGAAGATTAATGACGACAATATAGGTCGAGTAATATGATTGATTGATGGAATGATCTTGCAATTCGTCGACTGATGAAATATACGTTTATTAAAAGCACACACGCCACTGATCGCCTACTTGATAAATCTGACGTGTCCTGTCCGTTTCTAGCCGCCGGTTCTCTGATTGATGTGTTTCGTGCCATTTGCCTTCTTGTTCAATCACCGACCTGTCATCGTATATCAGCCGCTAGAGTGCGCCACTAGTCAGGCGCCCGACTGTCTCGACACTCCAACAAGGCAATACTTCTTCACCGGAGCATACACAGCGCTCGCTCGCTTCGCCTATGCACCGGACAATCGCACGGAGTAGCGGAGTGATCTAAGGGTTGAACCACTGAATGTGCTCGCTGGATTAAGCCCGTTGCTGCGAGGGGTCGAAATATAAGCGTTTGGATTAAGCGGGATTTGGGATTAGTCGAGGAAAGGGTCAGTTCTGAAGCTCGCAATCCGGTTATAATGGAGCAAGTGTTAAGGTTTAGTCTTTTTTTTAGATGTTTTGGTTCAGAGTGATGGGAGGTTATATCGTTAAAGTAGATGAGTCTCATAAGTTAAACTCGAGAGGCAGCCGTGGTTATAAAGCGTTAAGAGACTCCAGTAATTATATATTTACACTTTTAAAGTAAAGTATCAGATCAGAGACCACAGGATTAGTGTTAAGAGTACAAGTGGGACCCATGCTATAGGGCCTAGTTAAGGTCAGTGTTGAGGCTATAGGACATGGGCTGCGGCGTCTTGGCGATAAGATCATTGCACTGCAGCCGTCTTGCAGACGAAAGAAGAATTTCGTTCACAAATTGAAAAAATCGATTTTTCAATTATACGTCTTCGTCGGACGAGGAATGAGCTTATTCACAGACGTTCAAAGCAAAGCAAAATCCATAAGACACGGGCCGAGTCAAGTTAGATCTGAGCGAAAGGCTCGGCGGTCGGCTAGGCAAAAAGACAAACAGCTAAAATGACGGCAGATGGGGTTTGAATTTGCTTAGTGAGAAAGATAGGAGTACTAGGATACAGCGTGATTTTACAAAAACACAGAATGATAATTACACGGCTAAGAGTAATTTCAACTCATGTTTGACTGTTTCGATTACGGTTAGGTTTCAGCATTTTACGTGTTCCGCTAGAGCCTTGCGTCGGATTGTACGCCATCCAGTGCAATAATCCGCAAACCGTGGCGCCGTAGTTCGACTGTACGCGCGTGGGAGAGAGTTCGTCTGCTTAGTTTTGCGAGTCTTTAGAAGTGACGGACGGACGGATAGACGGACAGACGACCCTCCGAGACAGACGCTATGGCAGATACGTCGGGGGCGGATAAACTCCGTCGTCCCGATGCCCCGCCGTCGCTAAGAATACCTAGAGTTTGCATCAGAAGCGCGGCTTCGTGTGAGAAGTGGGAGGTTTCGTTTTTCTGCGCTGCCGGCGAGATTGATGAACGTCTGCAGTCTGCCCGGAGACGGTATGAATTCAGCCTCTCAATAGATTGATGAACCGAGCGCCCGTTTTGTTGATTTTATTATAATGGACTCTGGCAACGTTTTATTTACGAAGAACCCTGTTATAAGAGAGCGAGACAGTGCTGAACGTCTTATTAGCGCGAGTAGACCTGGTTTTTAGGCCTAATAGTCTCGTCTTTGTAGAGCGTTGGTTTAGGTTTTACTTTCGAAATGTGACGATTTTTCACGGTTTCTTTAATTAAAATCGTTGCTGGAATGTCATCATTTCCTATGCAGACAACAGGTTCGCCTTCATTTCTTTGTCTATTATGTATTGTGCAAATCTGGATTGTTGAATGTACTTCGGAAGTAGGCCTATAAATGCGCACTATAGGTAATTTTCGTTAGGTGTCACTGGTTACACTGATTATACGTAGCACAACTGTGTTGGTAAGAATGAAAAGTGAATATTCAATTTGTAAATTTTAATCAATGTCATGAAATTTTGGAAACATTTCAAAGTCCATTTTGCTAGTCCCTTTAAATAAATAAAATTATCATGAATAAAATATTTCTTAGAATATATTGTATTGTATCTATGCTTCCACTGTAGGGTGGCGGGAACGATGTAGAAAGTGCGTTGTATACCATTGACTAAGAGGTCGGGGCTCAAAGCTTCGCCAGGACAGAAAGACGTTTATTTCAGAATTTCTGTTCCGCAAGAGACAACGATAGACTACGTAACTAGATCCGTGCTTTGTTTGTTGTAAGATAGAGTGATGAGGGAGAGGAACTGGTCGACCAGCCGCATTGATATATAACGCTGCTGAGAAAATAAGTTTCTGCCAATTTACACGGCCTACCCAAGGTTGTGGCTTTTCTCTTCTCTTATAAGGCGCTGGGGCATCGAAATCCATTAATAAAACTGCTCATAGAGGACCCTGAACCAACGCTGCAACTTAAGAAATTTTCATCGCTCCAGAATTTCATGAATTTGCCCATCACTATAGGTTGGAGGCTGAGGAAATGCTGGGCTACAACCTGGGACAAGATGTCGGCCTCCACCGCAAAGCAGCAGAATTTAACCCCAGCGTCAGGTGAAGCGTAAAGGCGCGTCGAGCGCCGCCGACTTGATAGTGTCTGTGTCGGCGGCGGCGCGCCGGTCATTTGAGTTCGGCGGCAGCGGCGCGCCGACCAACAAAAATCGGTAGCGGCGGCGCCCACGAAATGTCGGCGTCGGTACGGCGCAACGCTCTAGTCAGGATACTTGACAAGCATGAGTCACTATGAGAGTAGAACAGTCGTTTGTCCTGTGACCATTCAAGAGGGTCAAGTTCTCTAAAGCCACTCCATGACAATGAAGCTCAACTACACACAAATACATTCGTGCTGTTGTTGTTGTCAAGGTATTAAGAAACTGGCAACAGGAACAGAAGCATCGAAATAATGGCTACTTGTAACAAGATATCGCTTTAAATGACTGCGTGTATAATGGTACAAAGACAAGATCATCAAAGTATAAGGAAAATGAATTTGGTCAGGAAGACAATGCATTCTTGGTATCAAGATAAAGATAACAAAATCACAGTCAGCTAATATCACTCTTATCTTCTTCTTTAGCACAGGAGTTCCTACCAATCAAAAAGGCCTACTTGCCATTTTTTAGAATAGTTTAATTGTTTAATACAACATTTAAGTGTTGTATATGCACTTCTCAGCTTATCTAATCTTTTAAGAACTGTTATCCATTGCAATTAGCCTTCTTTCAGCACCTTAGTGTACAGTCCTGACACTCAAGCTGTTATGTAGAAATTTTATTTTGTCTCAAAATGAGAGTTCTCGTGAATGAATACAATTAGTCGTGTTTCAGCACCTTATATTCCTAATCGGACCCACTTGTGAGACCTTGCGCAAATTGCTGACAGAAATAGGGCCCAGTAGCCTACTGCCTAAACACAAGCTGCGTTGTGCATATACTGATAATTATGAATGTTCAAAACCGTAACAGTTTTACATAGGCCGAGTTCGCAGGATATTTTAAATAATTAAATTTCTGTTTGGGAGTTTGAGTCTGCTGATAAAAAATAAAATTATGTAGAAAGTCGTTCGTTATCTAACAGCTGCTAAGTATAGTGGCACCCCTTGAAAATTTAAACAGCGGCCAGTAACTGGCCTGCGTGGGTCGAATCGGCCAGTCTGCGAACGTGACCACTCGCCAGTACTACATTGCAACTAGACGGTTCTTTTCCATCCTAGCTTACGGCCGGTCTACGAAACAAAAGGTAGGGGGCCCTACACCTTCGCACAACTATTCACGCACGTAGAGTTCTTTGGACCTCCGTTTGCTGCCATACTTCAAATCGTACTGTTCTAAATCGTCAAAACAATACTAATTGGCCTCCACGTTACCGATATTGGAACTGTCGATATATGGAATTGATACCAAGCTATGGTATCATTTCTCCTCATTAGATATATGCTATCCACTTTTCGATGTATATCTTATCGACGTATACATACGAATAAGAACTGTTGGTGTTTTTGGCTTGATTTCATGTTAAGAAGTTTACGGCACAAATGCAATCATTAATTAGCAGTTGGTGATAATAAAGAATATACTTACTTACTTACTTATTTCACGTTAGCCGTTTTAACCTTGCACCATCAAGTCTGTGTCGAGAGCGTCTGCAAACAGCACAACCTGAAGCAAAACGAAGGTCACTCTTAATGCTGTCTGGGGCTATGGATTACATGTCATCGACAAACTTATCGATATCGCGATGCTTAGCCGATAATAATCATATCGATATCGAATCGATTCTCAAAAATTGATATCGACCAAGCACCTTCCTGAACGCAGCGACTTCTTTCCAATACCTACGCCATCACTTTCTGCACATAAAGTATAACCTATGGACTAAACACCTGTTTGATTTTCATTTTAGATCACATTAGAGGATCGAGCAGCGGTGTCGACTAGAAAATAACGAGGGCAACATGAGCATTAAAACGAACGAAACCGACGATGACGTCAGCGATGACGTAAGCGGAGATGCTAGAAAGAACGCGTTCAGCGCTGACGAAAGAGAAATGGAACATCAAAACTGTCACACAGACTTACTTCCGGTTGACCTTAACGATGGAGGTGAACTCGACTCAAAATGTCTGACTTCCGATGGTGTTTGTCATCGTCAGACTACAGGCTTCTGTGACAGACTGTCAGTTAGCACCGTCACTGGCAGTAACAGACTGTCAGTTAGCACCGTCACTGGCTGTGCTAATTCAGATTTGCCGCTTGCTTCCGAAGTAGATCTGTGTAACAATACCGAAAGCAAAGCTCTGATTTCCAGCCGAAACGAGCTGACTGATACACACGCTATCGTGGGCTCAAGCGAAACTCCTCACAGATCAAGGACATCAACACCTTGTGAAGCGGAGGAGAAATGTCCCAGAGGTGACTGCAACAGTACCGGTTGTAGAGCGGGGACGTCAGGCTGTCCTGATATTACCGTTGACGCAGTCACTAATTTTCCCCGCTTGTCTCCTTCTCCTAGCAACGTCTTGTGGAAGCTACACTCGTTTGTCGCAACCGTCGGGGAAGCCACAGGTTCTGGGCGGAGTGCGGATCAAGCAAACCAGAGAGATGCCACTCAGAAATTCTGCGAAAGTCCCAAGTTATTGACTGCAAATACTTTCCATAATCAAACTGTACGATATCATTGCGACAGAGAAATGTATTCTGGAATTAAATCCGGCGCAAATCGACCAAATGCTTCCTGTAGTCCCTCTCCAGGTGGAAACTCTCAGCGACGTCTAGGTTCACATTCTGCAAATTGCTACACCTCACGCAACACTGTGATCGATCGACCCTGTAATGCAACTCAGACCTTAAGCCTCATGGGATCGTTGAAGAATTGTTTTCCTGAACAGGAACAGCCGCTCGATCTGTCTCTGCGACGAAACGATACAATGGATGTCAGGAACCCGACGGATGTTACTCCTGAAAGCTCCTCGTTACTTCATAGGCAGAGTACGGCGCCGCAGGAGTACCTACCGTTGCTTCCATATTCGGCGATGACACCGAATAAGGTTCTTAATCATGCGAGACCTATGCATATGTTCAGATTTCCACCTGCGCAGGTGCACTTGGCTAGAATCAGACACGCACCTGTTAGATCGAACAAGTGTCACGCAAAGTCCACTGAGACCAATCCACGGCGTTGTTCGGTCATGTCTCCGCTACAAGGCAAACGCCAGTCACCGTCTCATTACAAGCTTTCCGTCAGTTCCAGTGGCAACAGACCTCACCGAGAAGTCAAAGATAGCCGTCTGCAGCCATCGGCTCACAGCGATCAGCATGCAGCCAGGAAACAGTGGAGCGCCTCGAAGCCTCTCGGTGCGGGACATCGCGGTCATTCGCAGTACCAGTGCAACTGTGGTGCCGCCTTCGAAACTCTTTATCAACAGGCAGTGCACATGGAGGCAACCGGACACAGCCCGAGCAGGAAAGAACCCAGCATGACAGAGACCTTCGAATATCAGAAATTGGTGCGAGGTCAGGACCTTTGGCTGAACTACGGGAGCGAGCAGGCGCGGGAGATACTGCGCTGCATGCGATGTCAGAGATCGTTTGAATCTCTGTCGGAGTTGACTCTTCACATGATACGAACGAAGCATTACGAGGAAATTGTTGGCAGCAGCTGCAGTAGCAACAACAACATCCACAGTGACACGGCGCGTGAAAAGCAGAAACAGAACCTGATCGTTTCCAATGAAGTTGCACCGTCAGTTTCTCAGCGACACCCAGCAGTCAATGGCACGAGCAAGACTCGGCGTGTTGATAGCATGTGCACTGAGAAGAAGGAAGAGATGGACCAAGAACCAGAGAGGCAGAAGGCGCCTTGTATCCCAAAGCAAGAAGTTACGATGGATGACAGTGGACGGGGAGACTCCACAAAGCCTGAAGTCAGTGCTGCAACGCCCTTGCCAAATAACTGGAAAACAGATCCTCTCTGCGACACTGTTTTCCAAACGGATACGAAGCCTAAAGCTTTGGAAGGACAGGGAAAGGAAAAGAAAGGTTCGTTCGACTTGCAGTCGATAAATGACAAAGCCAACCTGAAGATAACTGATGATGACACTCCAAAGGTAATTGACGATGTTACCCTAAAGGTAACTGATGATACAACCTTCAAGGTAACTGCTGCTGCCACTCGCCAGATAGAGGACGAGTTAACTGATGATACCATTCTCAAAGTGACTGATAATGCAACCTTGACGATAACCGAAGACGCCATCCTGCATGTAACCGACATTAACACTCTAAAAATAAATGACGATGCCACCATTAAGGTAATCGACGACGCCACCTTAAAGGTAACTGCCGATGCTACCATCAAGGTAACTGACGATGTCACCATGAAGTTAACTGACAATACCACCCTCAATGTAACTGATACCAACCTCATGGTAACCGGTGATGCAGCCCTGAAGGTGACAGAAGAGGCCACCCTGCAGGTAACCGATGATGCCACCCTTAAGGTAACTGATACCAACCTAGTAGTAACCGGTAATGCAGCCTTGAAGGAGACAGAAGATGCCACCATGCAGGTAACTGACGGTGCCACCCTCAATGTAACTGATGGTGCCACGTTAAAGGTAACCGAGGATCCTAAAGTCTTAGATGTAGAAACTCCCAACGTTACTGGAGTGGACTGCGATTCTTCTTCCAATGCAGAACTCACGACGCAGAACAGAAATAGTAACAATAACGAAACTAATGAAAGCGAAATTCTTAGTAAAACTGTTGCAACGACTGATTCCGTTAAAACTGATGCAAGCTCAGACGGTCGTTCATACTCGGATGTCTGTTCAAAACAGAACGACTGCGTGAAAAGAAAACAAATTACATCATCTGCGTCTGGCCTGTCGTTTACAGAGTTAGAGGAATTTAAAGTTCCAACACCCAAAAAGCCGAAACGAAGTGTTGCTTTTGATGCAGAAAGCTATTCCAGTTGGTTTAAGGGTACCAAGCAACCAACACCAGACATCTGCAAAAAATCTACGCAGCAATTTCATCACGGTTCAACATCTGATCATTTACCAGCACGAAATTCTTTGACTGCGTCTCCTGTTGCGACAGAATATCCGCGGGTAAGATGCAGAAGACAGAGAAAGTTTTCCGGTTACGTTTCAAACTGCTCAGTTGCAGTGACATCTTCAAACACGCTTTGCGCATCTCCAGAGTCGATTCCAAATCGCTTTGTCGCTGAGCCTGGAAAGGAAACGGGTGCTTCAGCAATTGACGCTATGCAACAATTTATTGCCAAAAGCTTCTCATCAAGTTGCGAAGATTTCTCAGAGTCAGACCCATTCGAACTTAAGGCGAGGGCTGAGGCTAACAGAGAAAGACCTGTGGTTCCAAACAGTGCTTCTTGCACAAGTCGAGCTTCCTTTGAGCGCTGGATTTACGGCGCTTGTAGTAAACGAGGGAAAGAAAGTTACCAGCAACATGACAGTGGAGGTTGGAGATCAGAGCAGTTGATTGACACATCATCTGCCCTAAAAGGCAATAACAAGCACCAGTTTAATCGTGAGTTTCACCGTGGTCGTAATTCTGAGCTTATCGTTAGTGACGGAGTTTCAAAGTCAAATCAAGTCAAGTTAAGAACGAAACGATCTCATGAAATCATTCAACCTAATTCAGACGATTACAGGTCATCGAAGAGCGAAGCTGATGATCAGATGAAACCTATATCTGTTAGGACAACCCTTCAGGACTCGGGACGTGCTAATTCAGCTGTTCAACTACCAGAAATTAGGGAGGCTGCAAAGATCGAAAACTCTGAGGGATCTTTGCAAACAGAACTCATGAGCAGAGACGATGAGAGGTTTAAAGAATTTGAAGACGACATCTACAACGACAGATTTCTTTCAAATTCTGCTCCGCCTTCGATTGGATCCGCGACCTCTGATAGCTGTCTGGACACTTTCACGCCTGAGCAGAGTACGGCGTACAAACAAGATGTAAAGAAAACCGGAGACGGATGTCTGAATTTGGTTTACCAAGGAGCTGGCTTCCAAGATATTGACGATGTCTCTTCCCCTTGTTCAGTCAACTTTCCAAATCGTAACAAATACCTAAATCCCAGATGTAAGTTGCAAACTCCGGAATCACTCCAAGTACAGAACAAGCGAAAAATCACGAGAACATCGGATACAAGTTCACAGGACTTCAGAGAGAATCTACGACCAATTAGAGCTGCTCATAATCGAGACCAATCGAGTTCAATCAAGGATCTCATCAAGACGAGTCCGTACGTCTATCTCCCGCTTGATCATTCATCCATATTTACCAAGTACACTTCTCCCTGGGCGAACAAAGAGGCTCGGACTTCAAATAAATGGCGCTCCCATGTGCACAGTCCTTCTCAGTCACGATCGCAGACTAGTTTCGAAACTGAGACACTTCACGCTGTATCGCCAAAATCTGAATCTCCGAACGAAAAACAAACTTCGGGTCCCAATTCAACGGATGAAAACGAGGGGAGGTGAAATACTAGTCAATTAATACAATTGTATGACATATAATACACGCAATTGTAGGCCTATGCCTCGAATCAAGGGCGTCGATCGACACTTGTTTTAAAGTTGGGGATTATATTGGTAGATCTAAACGTTGCGAAGGGGGAGCACAGTCGGGATATATATATATATATATATATATATATATATATATATATATATATCGCCAAAATGTTGACTACCCTTTTATTAGCTATTGAAAGGCTGTCTACCGCTCAAAGCCAGTGGCACATTCGCCTCGCACAAGAAGTGCAAACAGTTCTAACCGCAGTGGGTGGTTGACGCATACCTTTCCCCTTTCTTCTCAGTATGCCTCGCGGGCTTTTAGCTCAACCCAAAATTGTACACAACAATTTATCTTTAGGGTTAAAAGTCGAGTGGGGCATGGCCCTTGCGCTTCATTCCGACGCCCTTGTGCTTGATGATTATTTATTTTAGACTAATGCATAGGGTATAGGCTACGTAATGCCTACATGATAGGCTATTGCAAAGTCTTAAATACGGGCGCAATTTCACATAATACACATACGCAGGCGTACTTGCAGAAAAATGTCTACATATACATACACAAAGGGACATCAGAGCCTAGTCAGAATACTGTTGACATGTTGCTGAATGTGAACTATTATACTTAGGCCTCGATCTATTTGTTTCTGTCATATTTATGCATATATTATGCAGTTAACGAAAGCTCCGTCGGTCGGTTACACACACACACACACACACACACACACACACACACACACACACACACACACACACACACACACACACACACACACACACACACACACACACACACACACACACACACACACACACACACACACACACACACACACACACACACACACACACACACACACACACACACACACACACACACACACACACACACACACACACTCTGACATTTGTGCATGTTGTGCCTTTATGAACCACTCAAATGCGACTTTCGCTAGTGCAACATACCAGAGACGCGTTTACGGAAAACGGGTCCTAGGCGCAAATATTTTGGGGGCTCTTCTGAACTTGATGTTATTTTGCACAATGGCACAAAAAATGAATTATTAGCCCAAATGAATAAAACAATTGTAAATTATAATAATATACTTTTATGTGAATGCTAAACTGTATAAAATATTTATAGAAATATTTTTAGAATTAGAAAATAGGTTATACTTAAAATTATTCAAAATGTTTTTTTCATAATTGAAAAAACATTTCATTCGATTGGGGCCCTCCGAGATTTGGGGGCCCTATAGGCGCGTGACTATATTGCGCCTATACGTAAACGCGCCTCTGCAACATACACAGGATTATATAACATAAATATTTAGTAGGCATGCATGTGTGAATATGTATATATATGTATGTATGTTTGTAAGTAAGTATGTATGTATGCATGTATGCATGTATATATTTAAGTATGTATGTATGTATACCTGTATGTATGTCTGTTTTTACGCGCATTTTTCAAAACACATTGTAGCGCCATCAAGTATGAGCTTACCTCTCGAAAGGCGAAAGGGGATTTAGGCTATTTAGCTGAATTTTACTAGAAATTGGAACAAATACGTTTAAGTGTTTTGATGGTCGCTGATTAGAATCAATTGAAACAGTGAAAGATTGTTTCAAAAGAAAGGCTCAACACAGGAGAAGACACGTCAATCGATGATGGTCTGGAGTCAATATGCGAGAGCCCGGCAACCGCAATTCTCCAAGTGCATCACAGCTCAACAACCTGGTTGCTTCGAAACCATAGAAACCATGTTGTATTCGTGGGCGTCCGGAGGGGGTCAAGAAGGGGCATTTGCCCCCACCCCGGATTTTGCAAATATTTTACAAAAATAAATCTTTGATTATTATGATTATAACAACAGTTCCAACACGATTTTCAATGCGAAAAAACAGTTAATTATTTAGGTTAAGTCCTTGATCATTATTTATTTTTAAAATATTTTCTATGCAAATTTAATTCTATGTAAAAACGCATTTTGCCCATCCGGCAGAAAAATTCCCCCACCCACAAATATTTTTGACCCCCTAAAAAATTCTTGCGGACGCCCATGGTTGTATCCTGATGTTATACGAGAATTCTATGGCGACCAAAGAAAGCTATGTCGCGGGGACCAGCTTACTAAAAGGTGCTTAGTCAAAACAAAATCGATCGACAGGTATGATCAGTTTCATTTCCAGATGAAGATCCAAGGATCAGAAAGGTCGAGAGTCAAACGCTTCGCTCTCTCGCTCTGCTAGAGAGAGCGCTCACTCTGTCTGTCTGTCTGTCTGTCTGTCTGTCTGTCTGTCTGTCTGTCTGTCTGTCTGTCTGTCTGTCTGTCTGTCTGTTTCTCTTTTTCTCCGTCTACGGCGATTAAGCGATCAAATCTTATCTGTAGAAACCAATGACGCCGCCAGTAGGCCTATTTGTAAACGCCTACCGATGAACTAGATAAAAAAAATGCCTCTGCCAGATGCGATGAGTGACCAAAGAAGATATAATTGTAGGCCTATGTGTAATTTTAACTGTAAATTTATGCAGCGCCACTGCCAGAAAAATTCGTCAGGGCAGCTTCCTATATATAGGCCTACCCGACAACAATAGACTGCGACGTTTAGCCGGCATGCAGTTATAATATAGGCCTATAATACTATTTCTTTATGTTTATCTTAGGGAGAGTGCAAATATAGGCCTGCAATTGTAATGAGGTCCAGAATGATTAAGTTGGCCGTCTACTTCATCCAATCAAGTCTAGCCATATCAGCCTTAACCATTGTCAAGTCTTGCCTTAACATACAATACCGCGCTCTTCGTAATCGGACGATAATCTAATTCTTAATCGGCCAATTTACCTAAATATAATAGGTCTTATACTCGAGTCCTAATTGGCCTATAAACTAAGACTTACCTATGAAAACTAATGTTGGCTCCTTTCAAACACCGGCTCTGTGCAAGCAAGACAAGACATTACCAAGTGTATTTTTATATGCGAATGGTAGAAAACCCCTGAACTTTCCACTTATCTATAATTATAATATATATATATGTATATATATGTATATATATGTATATATATACATATATACACATATATATATGTATATATATATATATGCATAGGCGTAATTTGTGGGGGGTACGAGGGGTACCCGTACCCCCCACTTTTTGGACTGAGGGGTACTGTACCCCCCACTTTTTAAGCAATGCCAATCAATATTTTATTATTGTGCCTTCCCAGAGAACGTAATCTCCGCCAAAAGTACGAAAGTACTTAGATAGGGGCCTACACAGGTAAATCGAGAGCCAAAATTAATGAGAATACTGGCAGGGAATATGTTCAAAATGGTAATCATGCGAGAAACGAAAGTGGAGAAGAAATTGGTACCCCCTACTTTTTAGACCAAGGTATTGGTACCCCCCACTTTCTATGCTAAAGTTACGCCCCTGTATATATGTATATATATGTATATATATATAATTTATATATATATATATGAATCGCAAAGGCTAATTAATTAGATTAGGAGAATTAAATCCCAGGCACTTCAAAGTCGAAGTGGCTATTTTTAGTATTTTATTACATGCCTGGTATATACATACATAATGTGCCTGCGATCATCAAGTGTCTTTTAGCTGAGCCACGATGCAGAATAGTTATGGGCTCACATGATAATTCAATGCCTCTGCCCCATAGATTGGAATCGACCCAACTCGTTCTTCGTAGCTCAAAAAACCTCAAATTCACTTCCTACCTTCAAAAATCGACTCAAAACTTACTATTTCTACTTCGTTTTCATGCACTTGGATACTTAACTGCATCTTCTCCTATCCGTAGTCCGCAACTCAGATTCACATAATCTAATTCTAGCTGATCTAAATATGTGTATTTGTACGTATCTGCAGACTTGTTGTCCTCGAGACAAAGGTCTTGGTCTCGAGTGCACTCGAGTTCGTTTTTAAAAGTCTTGGTCTTGGTCTCGAGACCAAAAGTCTTGGTCTTGGTCTTGGTTTTGGTCTTGAGGTTCAAAGTCTTGGTCTTGGTCTCGCAAGACCAAGACCGGCTGTCAATATGAAAAGTCATTTAACAAAATTCAAGAATTAAAAAATTTATCAAGCCTGTTTGCATCATAGCCTACAACAAATACGTACGGACTGATGCAAGTCTTGTTGGTCAGGAAAATCCATCGGCAGCAGCAACTAAGTTATGCTGTGTCTGGAAGCCCTGCCGAGACTTTTTCTGAAGCCATGGGAGTAGGCCTATTTCAAAAAGGCTCACGATTTGTACATTTGTACATCCAGTGCTTGAAAAGCTCCTGTGTGTGCCAGCGACTTCAGCACCTATGGAAAGTATTTTTTCACATGGCGGAATTTTTATGAGGCCCCACAAGGCACGTCTAATTCTGAGCGAATTGTTTTTCTTATAAAAGAAAAAAGGCATTTGGAATAACATTTTTTCGTAAAGGACTTTTGTAAGTATAAGCATATACGAATTCGGAATTCTCTGCAGTCTGCATTAAAAGTTAATTTGCCTGAATAAAATAAAAGACCCACGTTTTCATTACAATAGCGTGTATTCCGACTTGACAATATTTTCTGTAAGGAAAAGAAGTCTTGGGCTGAATGTGATTTTTTGGGTCTTGGTCTCGGTCTTGGTCTTGAGGTTCAAAGTCTTGGTCTTGGTCTTGAGGTTCAAAGTCTTGGTCTTGGTCTCGGGATTCAAAGTCTTGGTCTTGGTCTCGAGGTTCAAAGTCTTGATCTTGGTCTTGAGGTTTAAGGTCTTGACAACAAGACTGCGTGCCTGTGTATAATATTATACATAACACGCATCATCATGGCATGGCTCCTGATATAACACAATCCGGGACAGGAATCTCAAATTTAGTTCAACTTTACAAACTAATCTCAATATAAAACAACCTCGTAACATTACAGTTTTGTGCTCTGGGCCCAAGCACAAGTTTCCAATGCAACTGTAGTCAAAATACACCGTAAATAATAAATAATGCTGCTACATTGCGCCATGTGTGCCAAATTGCAAAGGCAATTTAAAAAGCAGCTTGAAAAAAGGCAATTAAAATGATGAAGCACATTAGTTTTATTTGTACAGACATTCTTGAATATCACTTACTCAAAGAAAATCGATCGATAAACAATGGCAATCACTTTTCTACCTAACACTTTAGCGACAAACTATATTGGTTTCTTAGTCGCTTTTAGTACAAGCTCGCCGTTAAGTGTTAAACAAATTTTCAAAATGCAGTTTTAACCATTACAGTAAACACTGTCCATGTAAAAAGTTTAAAAAAAGTCAAACAACAAGCCGAGGTGAGACTGGAAACAACACGCCAAAGCGCCACCTAGCGTTCCCAAAAATAGTTTCACAAAAAGCAATGAAGAAACTCCTAGCAAACCAACAATACAGAAAAGCATAGTTGTCATTGACTTTCTTAATGGTTTATAAACATTTTCCATTAATTAAGCCAAGGAAAAAAGTTTTTGGATCCAGATATCATAGTACCATACTCCAATCAAAATGATCTAGCAACAGTGTAGGAACATGCCTTAGGGGCCATCCACATATTACGTACGCACATAGGGGGAGGGGGGTCGGATTTTGGCGATTTTGCGTACGGGTGCGAACGGGGGGAGGGGGGGGGGTAACAAAATGTGTACGTACCCAAAATAAATTTCTAATTATGACGTCCACATTAGCCTATTTATAACTCTGTATTATCCTA
This sequence comes from Allolobophora icterica, assembly GCA_963556255.1. Lineage (NCBI taxonomy): Eukaryota > Metazoa > Annelida > Clitellata > Crassiclitellata > Lumbricidae > Allolobophora > Allolobophora icterica. The sequence goes on from OY744602.1 coordinate 21,571,360, forward strand.
TAGTCGTCCCATGGCATTTTATTACATTATATAAAAGCCATGTGCAGTTATTCTGTGCTGTGAACGACACCTATAATTTGTCTATATTGGCCCTTCAATAATCTGGCCTAAAGTGCAGACAGGCTGCCTGGAGACACTTTCTGCAGCTGGTCATCGGGGGGGGGGGGTGCGCGTCAAACGTACGTACTCAGGGGGGGTGGTGGAAGAAAGTACGCTTGCGAACAGGGGGGGAGGGGGTGCAATTTTCCCGGATTTTTGTGTACGTAATATATGGATGGCCCCTTATGGGATTATCACAGCTGAGAAGGTCGCATAAGACACCAGACACATAGAAACATATCACACATTCTGTAGAACATTCCACATTACATCTCCTCGGATGCAATGCAGCATTCTACAGTGTTAAGCAGAAATAAGAAACATGCAGATTGCAGAAACTTCTAAAGATAACATTTGGATGGAAATAGGTATGAAAGTAAATATGTATGCATGTAATTATGTATGCAATATGTATGTATGCATGATTGTATATAATGTATGCGTTTATGTATATGTACATGATTGCAAAAAGAGAATAAGTGCTATTAGAATTCAAACATCACGGATACTAAAGCCCAAATACCTTAGAGAAATTACAGAACTCTTGGATCTAAAGGCTCGTTTACAAGTTAAAACGGAGTCGTAAAGTTCTCCAAATGGTTGCCGGTCATCTTTGGGGGAGAACACATCTAAACTAAAGAACTATCTTAACTAAAGTGCACATCTAAATTAAAGAACACGTCCTAACTAAAGAGTACATCTTAACTAAAGAACATATCTTAAATAAAGAGCACATCTAAACTAAAGAACTATCTTAACTACAGAACACATCTGAACTACAGAACAAATCTTAACTTAAGAACGCCTCTAAACTGAAGAACGCCTCTTAACCAAAGAACACATCTAAACTAAAGTACTATCTCAACTAAAGAACACATAAAGTAAAGAACATATCTTAACTAAAGAACATATCTTAACTAAAGAACATATCTTTAATAAAGAACAACCTAAAGTAAGGAACATATCTTAACTAAAAAACTGTCTTAAGGCACATATCTTAACTAAAAAAACTGTCTTAACTAAAGAACACACGTAAACAAAAGAACTATCTTAACTAAAGAATATATCTTAACTAAGGAACTATCTTAACTAAAAACACATCTAAACTAAGGAACTATCTTAACAAAAGAATACATCTTGACCAAAGAACATAATTAAAGACGACATCTTAACTAAAGAACTATCTGGACTAAAGAACACATCTAAACTAAATAACTCTATTAACTAAAGAACATATCTAAACTAAAGGAAATATCTTAACTAAAGAACATATCTTAAGTAAGCAACATATCTGAACTAAAGAACATATCTTACCGAAAGAACTATCTAAACTAAAGAACTATCTTAGCCAAAGAACACAACGCAACTAAACAGCTATTTTAACAAAAGAAGAAATCGAAATTAAAAAACCATCTTAACTAGTGAACACAAGTCATCTAAACTATAGAATAAACCTTAATTAAAAAACACTTCTTGACTAAAGAACTACATTAACTAAAAACACACCTAAACTAAATAACTATCCTAACTAAAGAATATATCTTAACTAAGGAACATATCTTAACTAACAAAAACTACCTTAACTGAAGAACACACCTTAACTAAAGAACTATTTTAACTAAAACACATCATAACTAAAGAACTAAGCCTATCTTAACTAAATAGCACATCTTAACTAAAGAAATATCTTAAATAAAGAACACATATAAACTAAAGTACTATTTTAAATGAAAAACACATCTAAGCTAAAGAACTATCTTAACTAAAATACATATGTTAGTAATAGCAAAGAAGCAGAAGAGCTTAATCAAACTGACGAAAAATTACGCAACAAATTACTAATGAAAACCTGTGCAATTAAGATCATTACATGAACTTCCTTTACATTAAACTGAAGAACTAGGAATGACAAAACTCTGGTAATGTAATTGAACAGCAAATGACAGAATACTTTTATATTTAAACATCTGCTGTTTGCTCTAAATCCCTGCCACAACAGAAAATATTTCAAAACGTTTGTCTCAATAACTCTAGAAGCAAATTGATTTTCGCAATTGCGTCTTTGAGTACAACGCGAACGACGATGGCGGTTTTCAAGCGACAGTGTGGACAAACGCGGCGACGAAAGAGGATATGGAAATTGAGAACACAAAGCGCATAACTCGTCCAGTTGAACACGTCCGGACCTCGCGACCTTCACCCGTCGTTTCTTCAACTGGCCGAAAGTCGACTCAGAATGGGCACGAACTTCGCCTTCAGACACTCCCTTTCCAACCGTCTTTCGTCTTCGGGCTAAAGGACTTCGGCGCTCCCTCTACACAAATGCAGCCACACAGATTATTTAACCTTTTAAAGTCGGTGAGTAACGAAAACAAGGCTAATGGTGAAAGACCACGCTCGTGAAGTTCGGTAAAGTACGGGGAATGAGTTTCCCTTTGAAACCGTTCGGTAAATACAGGGAAGGTGACCTGCTTGGTGCCGTTCGATAACATCGGGGAACTACCCCTAAAATCTCAAATCGTGGTCTACCGCAAGTTTTGTTTGGCTATCTAACTTCGGTCATAGTTACTCCCGCAGTCCTCCCGCAAATATCAGTCCTGGGAACAACCTGAACCAGTGGCGGCGATCTTGTTTGAGAGGTGGGGGGACATTTATGAACTGATCTGGTCAAAAAAGAGTTTTGAACTGATCTGGTCAAAGAAAGAGGCCGAAAAATTTTTTCGCGTGTGAAAAATTTTATTACCCGATTACGAGAAAAAGTGGACCTTTTTTGGTGTTTCTTCAAAATTTGGGGGGTCCGATGTATGGCGTGTCCCCCCACTGTTAAAGGTGGGAGCCTTGTCCCCCTCGACCCCCCCGGATCGCCGCCCATGACCTGAACAATCCGACCGTAGTCTGTTCAGATGTGTGGAAGACAGGAAAGTTCCCGCAGTGGGAAGTGAAAATACAGGTCTGTGTGAAACAAGTTAAACAACGGGGTAAAGTCACTGATATTTACCCTAGGCCTAGTGATGCCGTTAGCAGAATCGAGGCTCAGTGCTCAGAAACGAAACCTACGAGTGTGTGTGTTCCCGGGAAAAACACAAACCGTTACTTTCGCTGTCCTATTCAGAAAATCTGGTTCAAAGGATACTATCTGCGGAGTAAGGGCCCATTCTGCTAAACAGGTCGCGACTCAGACTGATTCTGGATAGCGTGGAGATTAAAGGTCGTGTAAACCGGGGAGGGATATACCCGCATTTTTCCTAGTCGAAGCTTAGCTGGTCAGAGTCCCAAGAGGAACTGTACGAAAGTCCCACGTAAATGGGATATTAAATCAGACCAAGAGATAAACGTCAAAGTTCGGTTAGTCGGGCGCCCAGGTAGATCTAGGCCTATATGCTTGTCGCAACACACGGCTCTAAGAACTGATTGAAGTGCGGGTTGGGCCCCTCGTGCTTAGGTCAGAACACAGGTCCGTGCGTGTATAGATAGCGGTACCAGTGGGTTAAATATCAGTGACTTTACCCAGTTGTTTCATACAGACCTATGTTTTCAATTCCCACTGCGGGAACTTTCATGTCTTCCACATATAGGTTATAGAGACAGGAACTTCACTATCACTGCTATAGAGACCCATAGGCCTACCGTTGTCTTTCGAAGCAGAATTTATCACTGTTTTGGTCGATGCCAGCACAAAAGACGGATAAGAAAACTTACTCCGTAAATTGTGCTGCGTGACAATATTCGTGTGACTACGGTATGCCACACACGGAAATGGAGCGAGACACGTGACAGTGGGAAGACGCATTGTCCAATAGACCAGAGGTTTTCAAACTTTTTGGACCAGGAACCCCTATTTTTTCTAGGCATAGCTCGCGGACCCAAGTATTTAAAAAGTAAAATTTATCACTTAAAATTTAATCACAATAGCAGGCAGACTATTTCCACAATAGAAGCTTGCTTGTGACGCTGAGGACTATTATAATGTAAAAAGTAACACTGAATAAATTGTTACTATAACTTCCTGCGAAATTTATGGAACACAGTCATTTTTTAAAGAAATCAGTAACTTCGGTTTCGCCGAAAACCGCTAATGTCAGATGAAGGAATGTACATGCTTCGCTTTGCACAAACTGTCAATTATTGGCGCTATTTTGGATAAGCACTGTTTCTTACATTTCAAAAAATTTATCCATACCGTACTACAAACAGAAAACTTATATAGTTAGGATATTACAGCGAACATAATTTACATAAACGATATAGCCAATATGCTTTGCACAAACTCTGTAGGCCTATTATTGTTCACTCAAAGGCTAAAATCAGGCGAATTCCACAAATTTCTACAATTCCAGATTTGACACAATCAGAAAACAGACCAGCATATTACCAGGGGCGTAACTTTGGTCAAAAAAGTGGGGGGTACCAATTTCTTACATACACGAAACAAGGCTGAGACTGCGATCTCTGGGAAGGCATAACAATAAAATATTCATTGGCATTTTTCAAAAAGTGTGGGGTACGGTACCCCTGTCCAAAAAGTGGGGGCACGGGTACCCCTCGTACCCCCACAAATTACGCTTAGGCATATTACAAATACCTCGTGCTTACCTCTGTGCAAAAGCGCTTAACAGTCGATAAGCAGAAATTATTTATTAAATTTAATTAAAACACACACGTTTTAGGCTATTAGACCTGAAATATAACGTGACCATACATTTTTTTTTACATCAGTGTAGTACTAGTACGCAAAGAATAACTATCGGCAGCGTCACAATAACGCAATCGGACCCGTAAGGATCATACAGTTACAGGCATACGATAAGCAGGCCTAGTGTAGGCCTATGAATTTGAAAACACAGGCTGTTAATGCTAAAACCATGCAGTGTGAATCATTAAGTCTCTGAACGCTCTGGCGGACCCCCGCCAACTCCTTCGCAGACCCCTCTTGGTCCGCGGACCACAGTTTGAAAAACTGCAATAGACAGATGCCTACGACGACATGACGTAGAGAGTTGCCTACGACGACAAGAGTTGCTTACGACGACATTAAGTAGGGACTTGTCATAAGTATTCCTTGTCCTCTGAACTTGGAAGATGTTATGTGTCCCATATAAATGACGATAGTTCAAGGGTCACGAAATCTAGAATGGCACGTTAAGGTCTAGATCAGGTGGAGAGTATACTATAGAGGAAGAACGTAGCTTAGAAGGCATACAAAAAAAAGAAGACTTCTGCTGGTAAAAGAACGAACCCTGTTCTGAGAGGCGGCTATCCTCAGAACGTTGCCCATCCGGCGACCGTGGAAGAGGCAGAGTCGGATCCAGAAACAGAACCGTATAGTGTTGCCTCTCTTAATATAAGCTCGAGGGAGCGGCCAATCTTGAACCTCGCCTGATAGGAACAGTTATGGGCAATAGCCTAGTTAACTAAAAGGTTGCAAACTTTTAGTTAAACTTAAATTTTTTAGTTAAGTATGAAGTTTAACTGAAGAAAAGTAGTTTAGTTAAAACCAAAGTTTAACTAATATTTTTTAGTTGTTAAAAAGTTTAATAAAATCAGCATCTACGCAACTATCTTCCGCAGTGAACACTGTCGACGACTCAACGCGACATTTAGGCTACCGGGTACTTATTTAATAACACTGGTGTTGCCTCTGCATAGAATGTGTAGTAAGGAGTGTAAATAACAACATTGGTCTTTATAATTCTGTATGAGCTAACTGTAGACTTTATTGAATTAAAGACTACTTCAGTAAAAATGAATAGTTACGTTATTAGTCACTACTTGTTTCACTGCAGTAAAACGTTAAGAAGACAAAAGTAACTGGAAGAACTTCAGTGCAAATTAAGTGTCGATTTTGTGCGAATAAAAGGATCTGTGGATATATTACGTCTACAACCAACTATCTGAACCACATCAAGCTCTGACATGAACACTTTCTTCTCTTACGATCCAGATACAAATTTGACAGTGGTCATGCTGTTACTGATCATTACTGTCACGAGTAACTGGTTTTATTACTGAAGTCAAGCGAACTGCGTTGCATGATGCATCATCTTTTGCATTAGCAATTAACTGTCTTAATTATTTTTTGGTAGAACTGTAGTTGGTCCGCAAAGGTTCATCAGTCACTCTGGTTCAGAGTAAAGCAGGAGTCGACCTGACCGACGTCTCTTAAGAGCGTAGACTCGGATCCGACCTGGGCTGATGAACCAAAGTCCTCCGTGCGAACCTTCACGTGGTGCGGACCGTTAATACCCTTCCATGGGAAGGGGCAGTGCCAGATTAACTATGGCGCAACTGGCGCACTTGCGCCAGGCCTTCTTTCGGGGGTAAAAATTTAAAAAAACATTGAGAAATCCGATTATCCGATCGAATTTGTTTATATAAGTCACAGTCCGGCTTATTTAAAATGTTTAATTTCTAAAACAAGCATTGCATATAAAATTTTGTGGCATTATAAAAACAGGCCTTCTACAGTAGCCTACTACTACTATAATGATGACGTACTAATTAATTGTGTACTGTAATGATGACGTATGACGTAATCAATTTATGCGCGGATCGGCCCCATCACCAAATAAAATATAGATATGCGTACGGTACAGACGACACAGTGTATGTTCCATGTAATATTATTATCTACTATTTAGTGTTTATGTAGCTGCTTATTTCTTTTTTTAATTTTAATTTTTAAACAAATAAAATAAGTAGGCCTAAAGAAAATGAAGAAATTTGAGTCCGGTTGGCAGAAACGTCAAAGAAAACGCGAACTTGAAGAGGTAGGCAAACAGCAACGTGGTAGTATTGATAAATTTCTGGCAGTAAAAACACGAGAAGTGCCGCAATTTATAGATGGTGTCGACTCAGCGTCAGAAGCTGGATGCAGTTCAGGCTTAGGCCGCTCAGCAGTGTCAGCACTAATGCCAACAACAGACACCCTTGATTTCAGCAATGATATCATTGATATGCCTAAATCTGAAACTACCATAGATCTACCATTAAAACAAGAGAATCAATCTGTTGGAAACGTGCCACAAACAGATGCTGCCCTGTGGACTATAAATGAAGATTTGGTCAGTTATTGGCTGCAGATGGGACCTGAACCATGTCGTAATCAAGATGGCATGTACTCTAAATCCATAAAACAACATGGAAATAAAGTAAAATTGAATAGTACCAAAAGAAAACTAAACGATTCTGCTTTTTTACGATCACACCAAACGGGGAAAAAATTCTCAGACATTGGCTCTTGTATTCGCCATCAACTGGGCGCTTATTTTGTTTTGTTTGTAAACTTTTTATTTCAAGCAGCGCAAGTGCTCTTGCAAACCAAGGTTTTGATTCATGGGATCATATAAACAGACTTGCACATCATGAGCGATCAAGTGAGCACAGACTGGCACTAACAACTTATGCAACACGTCTGTCAAAAGTACAGACTCTTGATAAGCATGTTGTTCAACAATTTGAAAATGAAAGAAGTTATTGGAGGGAAGTTTTAAGACGGGTTGTATCAACGGTTAAATTTCTTGCCTCACGTGGATTGGCACTTAGAGGATCAACAGAAGTATTTGGAAGTCCTGATAATGGTAATTTTTTAGGCTCTCTTGAATATCTTGCAGAATATGATCTGTTCATCGCTGCTCATATTAAAAAATATGGAAATTGACAGATCTTGACTTTCAAGATATCATTGATTCTTTCTCTACTTTAAAAGCGCGAAGGAAAGACTTTTAAACTCGACGAACATTTTTGAACAGTTGAACTGTAACAAGTAAAATTAAAAAATCTCCTATGATCCCATCACAGCTTCATTTTGTGTTCATAAATTATTAAAGTATGTTTTTCTATATAATTAATTTTTTCCCCATTTTTTGATAATTTGATTGGATAGAGGGCCTACTTTAGTTTTGTTGCATTGTTTGCGCCAGGCCTCTAAAAAGTTAATCCGGCACTGGGAAGGGGAACGAACGGGCACGGCATGCAAAACCAGGGGAAGGCAATGGCAAACCACCCCTGTTAACATGACAAGAAAATCGTCATGAGACACACCAAACCAAAAGAAGCTTGGATTCTTTGGTCATGTAATGCGATCTGATGGGCTAGAAAAGGAAATGATGTTGGCTTGTGGTGAGGGGAAAAAAAGACGGGGTCGACCAAGGAAGAAATGGATGGATGAGATTCACGATGTAACTGGCATGAATCTGGAAGCACTAAGGGACCTGACTTTGAATAGGAAGCAATGGAGAATGTGTGTCATGGCGATCGCTAGAGCTCCAGGAGTTGACAGCACAAGGTGAAAAGGTGAGAACATTAGCCTACATAGTTTGAAAGTGAAATTGTCATTGACGCTCTGCATTATAACAGTTCACTTAACCTCTGTTATTGTGACAATGTTTGTCATAAAATGTTATTAAAAAGTGGGAAAAAATTCAACTAACAAGATAGTTTTAATTTAGTTAACTTATTTCCAAAATCAGCTGCCAACTTTAGTTAAACTGTTTATTTTAATTGAAAAATAGTTTTAGTTTAACTTTTTTTAAATTAGTTTAGTGCCATCATTGGATGGGAATAGTCGCTATGGGCAGCCATTTTACGTTGAAAGTAGGCCTAGACAAGGCAACTCTGACTCGGGTGGGTCCAGACGTGAAGTGGGCTGGAGTCAACCCCGCCCAGCGCAACGAGGTTGGCGCCCGGGGGACGAACGCCGCATCTTGACCTGGAACCGATTTCACTCCACCGCTCCCACCCCCACCCGCCTATCGATTATGATTTGACTGAGCGCCTATGAATAAGCTAGCTGGTCCCACGACTTCGCTGTTTGTTTTTGGGCGCTGTAGAAATCTGAGATTGCGATTACGATTACACAGGAAAGTTCACTTTTAAATAGTTCGTTTGAATAAAGTTGGCCTTATCAAGTTTCAAATAGAACGTACGTTGCGTTGATGCCTTACAAGGCGACGTTCGCTATTTGGCGATCTATAGAGAGAACGATGGAAATTGGCTAATTCGATGTAAAATGTAGATAACTGACGAATATTTCAGCTGACCTGATTGTTCTCAGCACGGCGAGGGTCCGGCTGCGAACGTGTCCGCAGACAGAAGATATATGTGGAAGGAATTCGACGACGACATTTTTATTATTATAATTAAGAAATTTCACTCAGGAGCTCAATTTCAAATTCGACTAATCAAAGCGCATACATTAACACGGATGAGGACGAACGTTAAAGACAATTTACGGGCCGACGATTATTTTGATGACGTCTACAATAATATGACGTCATCAAGAGGATTTTGTTCAAATTTGCGTTCAGCGCTCATTGCATGTAAACATATAATTATGTAGGGCTTTTTCGAAATATATGAACATACTATACCTAAGTCTAGGGCAATGGCGTGTACCCAAAGGGGGGGGGGCGAAAGGTTGGGAGAGCAATCTCCCACGGTTACCAGAAATGGGGGTTTACCAAGCATGATGGCCAGAAGTAGGGGGTTTACCATGCATGATACTGATTTAGGACTATAGGCCTATAATAAATCAATTTACAGTTCTGAGTGGCTTCTGAGCCTCATATAATTTTATGTAAGTAATTAAATAAGTAAGTAAGTATGGACTCTAATGCTCCGTCTGCAAACGCACTGCGGCTAACAAACGGGTTAATACAAGTGTAAGAAACTGAACATATCAAGCACAGACACAAGCAACCTAAAGTAAAGGAAAAGAAAAATTAATTTAAATCCAATTAATGTTCAAATTCCTAAAGTAGAGCATTCTAATGATAAAATGTTTTCTAGACAGCTGTGTATCAGCCCTGTGGACTCACGGTTATGCGGACGGGGGCGGAGCGAATAGGTGCTGCAGGTCTTGACAGGGTGGGGGGGAGGAGCATAGGCGTAATTTGTGAGGGTACGAGGGGTAACCTACCCTAACCCCCCACTTTTTGGACTGGGGTGGTACCATACCCCCACTTTTTGAACAATGCCAATCAATATTTTATTATTGTGCCTTCCCAGAGATCCAAGTCTCTGCCTTGCTTCGTGTATGTAAGAAATTGGTACCCCACTTTTAGACCAAAGCTACGCCCCTGGGGAGGAGGCTATGGAGAATAGGCCTATGACTAGGATTGTTAAGGACAGCCAAAAAGAGAGTGGAGTCAGCTCGATCACATAGGGCGTCAAAGGGAGCGGCGCCAGCTGTATAATAAGTCGGCCAGAGTGGGGGTTGGTTTATTCTCTCATTCCATGAGGGGATTAGACGCCACTGTTCATACCAATTTGAATTTGAAGATGGACAATGGCCGTTTACTAACTGCAGAATTTCACACAACGAATATCGTTCAATTCAAAGAAACTACAATTTATCATCATTATCATCATCATCGCCACAGCAACTACCACCACCACAACCAACATCAACAAGAGCAACAACGTTGTCATCATTTGTAATCCTCATCAAGCATTAGGCCTATCATCGTCAACATCAACAACCACAAGAAGATCATTATCATCATCGTCGTCGTCGTCATCATTATCATCATATAGGCCTACTCATCGTCGGGAAGATGGAGTAGGCCTACCAGGAGTAGGCCCTATTAGTGAATTCTTCAGTGACTCGGCAAACTCTGAGGTGAGACCAGCAATTTCAGTGACTCGGCAAACTCTAAACAAAGACACAGGAAACTCGCTGCTCGAACTCAGCTCTGTTCTGTCAACTCGCATGGGCTTCAGCGGTTCCAATCGTTAGTAGGCCTAGCGAGGTGTGGCATAATTAAGCCCCCCCCCATCAACTCAATGAAATTGCTAGGCCTACCAGGGGCCCGGGAACCTATGGCGCCAAAGGCGCCGATGCTCACACAAGTTTTGGCTCTGTGGCGCCGAGGCTGGAGCATGCTCACACAACTTTTTCTGGCAATGATACAATACAAAATATCATTTGCGCCTTAAAATCTATATATATATATATATATTATATATATATTATGTTACGCATGCCTAAATATATTCCTCTTCCTCTGCCCCTTCCTCCTCCTCCTCGTCCTCTGCCTCTTCCTCTGCCTCTTCCTCTGCCTATATATATATATATATATATATATATATATATATATATATATATATATATATATATATATATATATATATATATATATATATATATATATATATATATATATATATATATATATATATATATAGGCACCAATATATGTATATATATATGTGTGCATATATATACTTATATATATATATATAGTCATCATCATTTACACGTATCCTCACAGTACCGTATGCCTGTGTTGACTGTCTGTCCGTAGAACTTGGCATTTATTAATAGACGTTCAAATTACAGCTCCAAAGTGGCTTGTCTCCATTACCATAGTCGCAGTGCTTTACATATATATTATGTGTGATCTGGTTTCCAGTCCGGCAAGAAGAGGGTCAAAGGTCGCTGAGCTGGAGCCCGTGATTCTGGCAGTCTTGTTTTCCTTACAACAGGCTGATGCAGCCCAAGCTATATATTTCAAATATGGCATTCCTTAACTTCTGAGAAAATGCTTAAACTGCGCAATTAGCGGTGTTTTGCTTCAAACAGCCGTGTTAAGCTCGGTTGCCTTTGGATGTATCGAATCACATCTCCCAGATGGACATTCTCAACTTCTGAAGTTCTGACAAGTCATCAGCTGTTGACTTGGGTGTCGGTGGGACAGACCACGCAGGCTGGAGAGATGATTAATGGCAGGACCGAGGTGGTGATAAGCCACCATAGCCATGGACGCCCAAGTCTCCAATATAATTTACCCATATACAGTTCATTCCACAGTCAACGGATACGGTTTGCTTATTATAAGTTTTACTGATACGTCAACAATTTTTACGTGTTCACAGTACGTGTTGGACATTTCAAAAGTTAGACGATAATATTATTGATTCTGAGTTTCCTTACATCAAATAGTGGCGGATGACAAAGCTGCGTCAGATGTAAGTAATAAAGTTTACGTACATTACACTAATATTGGTTAATCGTTTGATTGTGAGCCCTAAATCTCGAACAGACACGCCATACAGTAGCAAATTGAATTGGGCAGCACAATGGTTCACAAACGGGTTTTTTGTCATACAATATAGCTTTCTTAATCGTAGTTGTTTAATATAGATGAGACGGCGATGGATAGAGAGAACTCCAGTGGTGGCCACCCGCCCTCAAATGCGGAGGCCAAGAAAATGAAGTTGCTAACACTTCATACACGTGGCTGCCTCAGTACTAAGGGACTTCTTCCTTCTCTTCCTCCTCCTCCTCTTCCTCTTCTTCTTTCTCTTTCTTCCTCCTCTTTCTTCTTCTTCCTCTTCCTCTTCCTCTTCCTCTCCTTTCTTCATCTTTCTCTTCCTCTTCCTCTTAATCTTCTTTCTTCCACTTGCTCTTCTCCTTCCTCTTTCTCTTACTCTTCCTCTACTTTCTTCTTCTTCCTCTTCTTTCTCCTCTTCCTCTTCCTCTTACTCTTCTTCTTCTTTCTTCCTCTTCTCATCCTCTTCTTTACTCTTCTTCTCCTTTCTTCCTCTTTCCGGGGGTGGGGTGGCTTTGATGTGTGACACGCGCAATATATCATCCTACAAGGCTTGGGGAGAGTGCACTAGTTGGAATGAGGGCATAGAGACAAGACACAGGACAGATGATTATTAAGACAGCTGTAATATATATATATATATATATATATATATATATATATATATATATATATATATATATATATATATATATATATATATATATATATATATATATATATATATACATACACATTTCCCTTGCCTTAGTTGGCTCACACAACTTTTAAACACTTCCCGGGCCTCTGCCTACAAGAAAAATAACACCCATGATATGCGGGCAATTAACCTTGCTGGTCTCACCTCACACCGAGGCGATGCAGTTGGCTGAATGCTACTGATTGTCACAGTGCTCACTGGTGTGCGCATGTCAGTTTAATGACTTCTCGTTTGGAGAGGTGATGAACCTAGCCCTCCTTCACCTCAGGACCTCCTAGGCCTATAGGGCCTATTCAGAAATTTGTCACTGCCACTCGAGCCAGAATGCAATGATTGATTGTTTAATCTGAAATTTAGTTTTCTTGTTTGAATATTGCATACGGATACGAATAATACGAATTAATCAGTTCAATGATAAATTATTGTGGGGAAAAGGTTTAATTCCATCAACTATTCCGCTAAAGTATATTCATGCCGTTTGATACCTAGCCTATTCCTATTCTTAGGTTGAAGATTGAATCTATCTTTCAATCTATCTTGGATTTACGCTCTTTGGAAAACATGGCGACGAGTGTGACTAAAGTTTGGTGAGGCAGTAAATTAGGTAGCTGTACCGAAAGGCGACAAAGGGTTAGAGGTTTGTGTTCTTTTATGTTATTCTTTAAATTGACAAAAGTACTAAACATCAGCAAAGTTTTTTCGTTTTTGGTTCAACTTTATATTTTTGAGAATGAAGTTCAATGTCGTGCTATTATAATGTTTATTTTGCATTGTCTTATGTTGTACCTGTGAGAGCACCGACTGTCCGGTCACCCTTTCATGTTAGATATGGGCGAAAGCAGAAATGGCGTGTTTTAGGGATGTTAAGGTTTATTATCTGTCGTACCTGACCTGGGGTCTACCCGAATTCCCGAAACGTGATTCCCCAAAGTGGTGAACATGCGTAATTGACCGAATTCCCGAAAACAATTTTTCTATCAAGCGTTGGTTTACCGCGTTCGGTAAACTTGCGCTATGAGGGTCCCTATCTAATGTTACTGTTTGACCCAAATTCAAGGGACTATGTATTACTATGTTAGACAAGAGGTCGCACCTTGACATTAGTTGGCACTAACAAAAACACACCTAAACTAGAGTATAAAGAGTATTGTAAGGCTATATCCGACGAGTGAACTGACGAATAACTAGGTAGCACCAATGACACTAATAAGGCTATATCAGATCAGTGAACTGACGAATAACTAGGTAGCGCCAATGACACTAATAAGGCTATATCCGATGAGTGAACTGACGAATAACTAGGTAGCGCCAATGACACTAATAAGGCTATATCAGACGAGTGAACTTGTGCATTAATGACGCTAACAAGACTAATATAATTATACTAAAGTAGTCAGCGACAATGATAGTAATAAGGATAGTGTTTGCCACCACGGTTCCGACTATTTAAGCAGCGGTACAGACTCTAAACATGCACAGTTTTAAAACAGTTAAGCTTTCGTTTAAAACTAGTGCCATTGCTGCCGAATTAAACATTCGTGTCTGAATATTTGTCGATGTGTTTACATTTGAATAGCCTTATTAGTGTCTTGGCGCTAACTGTGCCATTTGTTTGAAACATAGGTTATTGAATATGCAATAACCGTTATTTTTTTGTTTTTGCTCTGTTGACTTTACACTGTTAATAGTTTCTGTTTACTGTTTTTGTAGTTAGCTACAATGACTTTTAGAGACGTCTATATAGAAATATGGTAATTCAGGTTACCCAGGTTTAGTGGGGCTTGTCCCTTTTGGATGACCTGTTTGAGCACTGACACAAACTGTAAATAAAAAAAAACTGAAATGTTATGTTTCTGGCGTCACATACAGTTTGTTTGTGTCTCAATAAATGGTGTGGGTTGATTGATTGATTGTTTTTTGTTTGTAAAGGGTGACTGTAAGAGAATTTCTTATCGACCAGCCCAAATGGAAACCCCAGACGTCAAGCACCTTGTTTTTGCTATATTAGAATTTTTTGACCGACAACTCCAGTCACCCAATCTCAGTTCAGATGCAAAAGAAAGTCTAGAGGGTAAGTTAACTGATAATCAGTTATGGTATTGATCTATCCGTAAAATCAATATGGCTACTGACCAATTAAAAGAATTTTACTCATCAAGCTGGTGTTTAATGTATTTGAAATTTATATGGTTCTTTTCAAGAATATAACCATCTTTTTTCAGGAAGTCACTCTTTTAACATGTCATTTCTGAGGAGATGATTTCCATTTTTGTTGAACTGTTCTCTTCCAGATGGACAGAAGAGTAGTGATGCGCTCATCTGAAACTGGTAATCTGTCAATAGGTAGCATTCTGAGCAGTTTTTGCAGGGGCATGGCGAGTTTTTGTTGTGTTTACCATATTTTCATGCATATATCCAGCGGTTTATGTCAGATTTTACAAATACTGCATCCTGCATGTAGGTTTCTCAGTGTGCGGGTTAAGTAATTTTATTTTACACAGATGGTTTCCTTGATGTATTTTCTGAGCTGTACTGTATTACTGTATTGTATTGTATTGTATTACTGTATTGTACTGTATTGTTATCAGATTAGATTTCACAGCACTTGCTTCTATGTATGATCACATTCAACCCAAAAAGCTAAATTAAGCAACCAAAGATACAGTAAAGATTGTAACTATGAACTATTAAGGCAGACGTGGGCCCAACTAACATGGCTGTCTGGAACTATTGTATTAGTGATTATTAGTAAGTTAATTATAGAGGTGAGGGGGAAGAACAATTGCAAAATTTAAGATAATTATGTTCTCATAGAGGCTATGATGCTACGCTTTTCTAGAAAATATGGTTCATCTGGTATCCACCAAGTGCAAGGGAGGATTGTTTGGCAGTGCTGCTTCAGTCATGTTGTTAACCCGCTACTGAATTTCACAGCACTGGTGTGTGCATGTCAGTTTAATGACCTTCTCGTTTGGAGAGGTGATGAACCTAGCCCTCCTTCATTCAAGATCTGGGCTGGCTCCTGTGTGGCCATCCATTATGGCCTGGCCTGATTCCTGGATAAGATGATGCTATCTTTTACACTTTAACGATGAGCAAGTACTAAAAGTGACAGGGAAACCAATGTGGTTCGTGGTTAAAGTGTTATGCTACATGAATTTTAAGTTTATGGTTAAAGTAGTCTTCAATGTAATTCTTGGTATTGATGGACTAGAGTGTTTGCCAGTTATATGACGGGTTTAAAAGAAAATGAATGTATTGACAGGAAGAGAAATTTTTTTTAATTGGAATGATGATCAAGAGTTTCTTGGGTTTGCCGCCCCTGTAATGCTGTATATTTAATTTTCTAGTGGCAACACAGTGTCTAGAGTCGGCCTATGGTGTCAGCTTACATGATGCCAATGCTGCTGCCTGTTATCCTCTGCCTGCTTCACTTCCTCAGATATTTTCTGCTGGACTAGATCAGCTGGTAAGGTTTTTTACATAGTGCCTATTTTGCTGGGGTTTACTTTAATTGGATTTATGTATTTAATATATTTTATTTATAATATAGTCAGGTTAATTTAAGGCATCTGTAGTAATTATACTGAAAATAATGTTAATGCCGTCTAGTGATCTTATTAGGCTTCTTAGATTTAATTACCTGAAAGGTCTGCATTCTTCATTTAAGCTTCTGTTTTACATATGTATGTTTGCACATCTGTATATAGATATTTATGCAGCACCTTATATCAAACCTCAGAAACGTATCTAACAATGGTGGACAGGAGCAGGAAAAGAAGGCTCACATATTTCGAGCACGTAACAAGAATGGACGACAAAAAGCTCCCAGCTGCGGCTCTACTTGGCCATGTAGAGGGAACACAAAGCCGAAGAAGGCAAACAAAGACATGAGTGGACAATGTAAAGGAGGACAGGGCTTGGAAATGAGGGATGCTATTGATAAAACCAGGGGCAGAATGATGTGGAGACTAGGGGTCAGCCGGAAATCGCCTCGGACATTTGCCTCGGCCGAATATCCCGTTTTTGGGCACTATTCGGAAGTATTCGCCTCGGCAAATACTGTACACACAAATAGTTGCTTGTCAGACCACAATTTATAGGTTCATAATATCAGCTTTGAGCTTCATCTAGCATATTCATTTTGAAGAAGAAAAGTACAAAAAAAAACGCCAACACCGGAAGTCCACAACGGAAGTCAAGTCCATTTCATTGATTATGTATTTCTAAAATTCAAAGTGTATTAGTCAGTTATTACAAGTACAGAAATTTATTTCGATAATTTTTCATTACATGAAAATGTGAAGCTTCGCATACAGAACAAATGGTACTCGGTTCGTACCCGGATCCGGCAAATAGTACATCCAAATACTCGGATTCGGTACTCGGTGGAAAATGTCTACCCGGCTGACCCCTAGTGGAGACGTCATGTTGAAGCCTCATCGTCGGTGCACATCTGACGGAAGAGAGAGTTGAAATTTTAACTCTGCATGGGAATGGGTCTAGAGCATAGAGGCTTGACTTTGCTCAGTGTTCTGAGTATGTGCAGTGTTCAATTTGCTGCTAAGGTGAAATGATTATAGACTTACGATGTTTGTATTGGTAATTGGCAGAGAACTCCCATGGCATCAACAGCTGACAGAGATTCGGCTGAAAAACTCAAGGCTGATGGTAAATAAATAGAAAACCATGAAGTAATTCTAAGGAATTAGTATTTACTATTACTAATTATTTACTTTGTAAATAACTCTTATTGGATCATTTCATCATTCTGCTGTTACAGAAACACTAAATAACCCTTTTAATTTCATAAGCCAGGGAATCTCCACATGTTATGATATGAAAGAAAAATTAATTCGTAGCCAAAATTTGCCCTAATGTTTTCATGTACAAGGTAAGGAGTGACAGTTAACTTGCAAACCCTTCCTTATCCCATTTACTAATGGCTTTCACTGTTACCATTAATTATTAAAATTAGTTTTTGATATAGGCTACAGTCTCTGAAATATCTTTGGCTATTATGACATAATTTCCTTTGAATACAAAATATAAGAAATGGCTTATTGTCTTTCAATTAATTAAGTCAGGAAGTTTGCTATGGTGTACTTGGAAAGTAAATAAATAATGACTTATTGTAAAACCTAAACTAGCTGCCAGTTATGGAAGTGGTGATTTAAGTATGGATGGTGAAACTAATCTCATTTGAACATCTTCTGGTAATGACACAACAAATTCTGTTGTAGGAAATGAACTGTTAAAGCAAGAAAAATTTCAAGAGGCAGTGGTCTGTTACTCGAGTGCAATTGCTCTTGACGGCAGGAATGCAGTCTACTACTGTAACAGGTGTTTGCTTATTTTATATATTATTGACTATCCTAAAGTTTTTACATTATGTATGTCTTTTTTCTTAAATCTGTGAAGTTCTTATTACACGTTTAGAGAGCACATTTTGTTCTTTTCTTATTTAACTCCATGTATTTTTCATTTTTTATAGAGTTGTTCTTAAATTGAATTTCTACATTTACCTGTGGTTCTGTATGTAATTTTAGGAAATCTGCAAGCTTCTTGCTATGCATTTAATGTCTGCATTTTGGTCTGTTCTTATCTGAAACTATTTCTTCAGTACTGTATTTAAATTTACAAACCTTTGAAAGAAAATGCTCAAAATTTACTAGTCCTTTATAAAATACTACCTTGTCAAAATGGGTGTGAGGTTTCTTATCCAATATACTGATTGAATTTATTAATGCTCATGAAAACGAAGTTTTGGAGTGTCATTCATCTCGAGTGTAGAAGGTCAGTGTGGCAGAAATTTTTGTGAAAATGCTCTTTGCTTAAATTACAATTATTTGACTGCTTTTTGCTTTTGAATATCATTTGACACTGTGAATTTGGTTTAAGTGGAAACACACTGATAATATATTCTTAAGATCATAGTTGTAAAGAATCTTAATACCTAATGCCTGATCATTTGGTTGAATGTTTGTGTTAGGGCGGCTGCTTATAGTAAGATGGGTGACCATCAGAAATGCCTCGATGATTGCCTGAGAGCCTTAGAGTTAGACCCAAACTACAGCAAGGCTTACGGCAGGAAGGGGTGAGTATTTGCTGGTATAACCTGCAGTTTATTCTGTCTCAAAAAGTTGATCAATTCACATGTTTACCTATAAGTCAATAAATGTATGAATTATAAAAAAAATTAAAATTATGAAATTAAAAATTCATAAAAAATTGAATGAAAACAATTAAATGTAATGAAAATCTGCTAAATGTAGCCACTCTTCAGGCTAACTTGTAGCAACAGTGACGAGCTAATACATTAATTAATTTAGTCCAGAATTAACTTTTGTTTCTTCTAATCATTATCAAAATCAGCGCACATGACGTTCATTGCCGTCGCTGTTTTCCCAATGCCAAACCTCTGCCTAGTGAAAAAATTTGTTTCGAAAGCCTTTACAACACTGACTTTATTCTTTGGACTTGGCTGATGAATAAAAGAAGCATTTGACTACAGAATGACCGATGGCCATGAGGGGATGTTACTGTTTAATTGGCTGTTGTAAACAAATACAAAAGCTTCAGCGAGAGTTGCCTTTCTAACTTTACCAAACTATTGGAAAACCCATATAAGGATTTTTTCAGAACGTACAATGTTTCCTCTATCTAACATTTATAAATAGAACTCTAAATAAAGCTAATTATGCCAAATGGGTGGCTTTTTGTTGTGCGGTCAATCGATATTGACCACATCCACTGTGAAAGACTTCAGCTGTCATAGGAAGGCAGTGTCTCTTAATGTGGCAGTGAGCAAAACTGGGATTGCTTGTGTCAGTCTGGTTCAATAATCTGTTCTTAAGTTACATGAATTGCTTTCTGTGCAAGACACATTGGTATACATACCCATGAAATATTAACGAGTTTCAGTATATACTGTAGTAAATAAATAACAGTAATTAAGCAGGTAAGCAATAAGAAACATTAAATTACAGTAATATTTCTATATTTATAAATTACAAAGCGAATGAATAAATAGATAAATATAAAATAAGTGACAATAAATAAATCTGTTATCAGGCGTCATTGATGTATAAAGGTTTCTTTACCAAAGGTTCTTATACTTCTGATATGAGTCTTTGCATTGTTTAGGGAAATTGACTACTGTTTACAAGAAGATATGTAAATCTTAGGTTATGTTCAGTTATTTGTTGTTGTCGCAGCTTGGCACATACAACCCTTGGGCAGCATAAAGAAGCTAAGGAATGCTTCCGGAAGGCGTTGGAACTTGATCCAGTCAACGACGGATACAGAGAGAATCTGCGTCTATCAGAACAATCACTACGAGAACAAACTGTGAGAATGTGATTCACTAGTTATGCAAGTCTTTAAATGGCTGCCACGGCTCACATCTTAGAGATTTCTTTTCTTACAAATGGCTCTTCACAAATTGTGTGCTGGATATGTGAATGAATGTTTGTTGAGATGCTATGTTACAGCATCAGAAGTGGATCAGTAATAAAGAAAATATCGAAGGTCAATTGCGAAAAGCATAGCAAGAATTAAATCTAGTTACCCTTTAGCAATTATAAAGTTAGTTAACAAGTTATGTGCAACTGTCAGAATATATTTCAACAGAGAGGAAAACACAATTAAATAACTGACCAAGAATTAATTTTTTAGGACCATTTAGAACATTTTAAATCATGGTAATATTTTAATCATTGTAAAGTTAATTCAAATTAACTTGTGACATGCAACTGTTACACAGCATATGTATGTATGGTTTGTTCAAAATATCAGTACTGAGTATTTAGTTATGTGTTTTTAGCCGGCCTCGGCAGCTGCTGGACCGGGTGGACTTAACGTCGGTGGCTTCAATCTGTCATCACTTTTCAACAATCCTGCACTTATGAACATGGTAAGATCACTACAGAAAAAGATCTTTGGCTAAAATGACATAAAGAAGAAGAAGAGCAGTCCGTTAAGTGTTAGCAACTTATTTTCTTAGCCTTGGCACATGAGGGCAGGTGGCCGGTCCTTTCCCTCGCCGTCTCATCTTCCCACTGACAGTGTACAGTCAGTGTATTCGTTATAGCTGATTTGGCTGGGGGTGCAGGTGGAGCAGAAATCTCGAACCAAATTTTCATCCTAGGCACACCCTGATTGGCTTATTAAATGGTGCTTCATATTGATTTGGCTTTTGTTGCTGCTAGATATGAAATTTATGTGTCCCTGCAACTCATTTTTAGAAGAGGTACTGACTGAGTTTATAGTAAAAGATAGGTGCAGCAAGAATTGTAAATGTGATGAGGTAGAAAATTCCATGTGATTGGACCTGCTGCTGTGAGTGACAACCAAAATAAAAAGCATTTCCTGGGACCAACGTGTTTTCCAGAATTTAGTGTTTAAGAGAAGACTTCTTTTTACAGAGCTACAAGGTACAACCAAGGATAATGGGTATGATTTAATTCTATTTGCTCACATACATGAAGCCTGTGTAGGAACAAGAGTGCGTATGATGTGGTCTTGGTTTGAGAGTCCAGGATAAGATTCATGCAACCTGGACTGATGCTATTGGAAGCGATACATGATCATTGAGGCCATGAAATATAGAATTTCAGTTTTCGATTCTGGTCAGGTTAAGACGTGATAGCAGTTGCTGTTGAAACATTTTGGATGTGTAGGAAATTGCTATAATTGGTAATTATTAATACGTCATGTCATTGACATTATGTCTTTAGTTTCGACTGCTGAAGTTTAGTGAAGATGTTTTGGAAATGGCGTTAAATATTGGTTCTAATATACATATTGTATCTGTTTTTTACAGGCTACGTCAATGCTGGCAAACCCACAAATGCAGTCAATGTAAGATATCTGTCTATCATTGTTGTTCTTTCTTATTTTTATGTGGGCACTACCAGGTCCTTTTACATCAGCCACTACATACATGTAGGGTCCTTTGCATCAGACACTACATAGTATCCTTTGCACCAGGCACTGCATAGGGTCCTTTACATGGACACTACATAGTTTCCTTTGCATCAGCCACTACATAGTATCCTTTGCATCAGGCACTACATGGGAACTTTGCATATGTCCTTACTGCAATGGTTTAATGCCATCACATAATGCCTAGTGAAATAATGATGCTAGAGTAAATTATGAGTGTAATTAAAAAAGTAAATGTATAGGTTTTTAAATATATAGGTTTTTCTCATAGAAAAATCTTTGTGTTTTTGTGTCCGTTAATTTTGAATGCAATATATCCAGTTAAGCTATAAAGGATTTTTATTTCTGTTTTGATTTGTAGTCTGTTCCCATTATAAATATTTTCATTTCTGAGGTAACAAAATAAAACATTGGCTTTGACTGCTTTTCTGTTAAGTGTAGATTTTGGTGGTAATGTAATCAATAGAGTTATTTTGCGTTTGCTGTATAAAAAATTTCTTCAAAGAGTAACATTCTGTTGTGAAACCTAAATATTATAATTCTTGTATATATATCTACTTAAGCAAGTTATCATTGTTGTTAGGTATTTGCTTTGACATTAATTTTTCGTAACTGTTTCTAGGATGGCGAATTTAATGTCGGGAGCTGCTGGAGGACAGTCTCCTACAGGACCAGCGTCGATGTCGCACTTACTTCAGGCGTTAGTAACTGTCTTCATTCTGATATAAGCTTTAAGTTTCTTCTTCTTTCTAGATACGGATTAGGGTGAAATCTCTGTACAGTCCACACCAGATCAGGTCCTACTGAACTATTCAGATTGAGACATGAACTATTCATATTGAGACATACATGGATGTTTATTTTGGTGGCAGAATGCAATAGAATGCAGTTAAAACTATGTGATGAATATGGGTAGTTAGGGGCCATCCATATATTACGTTCACATGGAGGGGAGGGGGTAACCGAAATGCATGTGCTTGCATACGCTTGCGAATTGGGGGTCTACTGATAATGTGCGTACGCAAATTGATTGGTCTTCAAGTGAGCTAGAGTTCAGTCTCTCCAGTTATCCGGTACTACCAGAGGAAGTAGGACTGTGGGAGAAGTGTCACTTGTATGCCACCTTACCTCTGAACGCTATTATTAAACTATCGCACAACTCAACAGTGAGTCCATGGATTACTCATCCTTCAATTTGGCCTAAAGTGCAGACAGTCGCTGCCTGGACCTGTGTAACTGACACATTCTGCAGCTGGTCTTGGTCCACTGTACGTACGCAGGTGGGGGTGTGGAAGAAAGTACGCGTGCGAACAGGGAGGGGGAGGGGTCCAGTTTTCCGGGATTTTTGCATACGTAATATATGGATGGCCCCTTAAGTGAAGGTCATGCTGAGAGATTCTGAAAAGTTAACACAGTTGCATACATCTGTCTGGGATGTGTTCACTCTTGTGTGGTTGTGTCTAATGAAATGTCAGGTGTATCATAAATTATAAGTGTAATAACTGTGTGACTGTGATTTTTGTGTTGTCTTTTCGGGAATGCCTCTGACGAGTTCCTCTTTAAGTGGTGATAAATAAATAAATATATAAATTTAGCATTTGCAATTACATAATGCTCAAGGCGTCACATTGAACAAATCAAACCGTAAGTAATAAAAATTCATAATTCATTGGAGTAGTCTGATAAGAATCCGATAGGTTACCACAGTGGAAGTCAAGCTATAATGGCAAAAGCAAGTTGAAGTCTAAGTTTAGACCTGATTGAAAGAATGCAAAGAACTTGACAGTGAATTCCAAGGCTTTTGGCCAAATGCTTAGAACACCCATGAGCCCAAACCTGCATTCTCTGTGCTAGTATTCTGTTTAGTTGGGCTACAGTCTGGAGTTTCTGATTCTCAGCAGTTGTGTTTCTCTTTTGATTTCAGTGGCCAGCAGTTGGCACAGGAAATGCAGGCATCAAATCCAGAATTAGTGGAACAGCTAAGATCCCAGATGAGGGATCCAAATGCACCAGCCAATGATGATCCTAATCACAGTTCCTAACCAAGGTGGAGTCTTTACTAACAATATTTCAGAATTTATGCCTGTGAAATTTACAATAATTTAGTTCTTGATGCAAACTGCTACGGAAACTTGAACATCCTAATGATTTGTAATCCTAACAAAGGCTGACATGTTATTTCTGTCATTCTCTAATGACAATATTATATTAGATATTTTTCATTTACTGACTTTAATCCAAGTTTAATTGGGTAAAGTATGTTGTTGTATGCAATGAGTGATGAATGTATGTATTTTGATTGGTTCAGGGTTCAATCCCAAGGCTGACTGCTTTGTCAGTGGATAATTTATAGCAGACATGACACAAAAGATTAGGTCAAGAATCTAATCCATTTTTCCTATTGGAAATAACGTCAAGCCTTGTTTCTGCATATTAACACTATATTCAGTACAATGATTTTATTCCAAGTTTCATTTACCCTTTGATGATGAGAGGGATTAGTTTTCCATACATTTTAGTACACGCTCATTAAAATGTTAAAGAAGCAAATAAATGTAATTTCTTTCTAGTCAATGTTTAAACTGTTTTCAAAACGTTGAATTCAACTGGTGTTTTGTTTTTAAATTGCAGATGCTTTATCAGTAGGTATTAGAGAAATCTAAGCAGACTCTGCCTCATCAGCCAAGAAAATGTTGAACTTGTCTGTCGAAGGAATTCATGTGTGGATCGTGTTGACATTGAATGGCACCACGTACAGAAAAGCCAAGACTTTTGCTAATCATAGTTAACCAAATTATATTGGACCTGGTGTTCTACCACCAGTGACTTCTGTTGTTTTTGAACGAGAGGCAAGCGGTTGTCTGAATGTTGGGATTTAAAACTACCTTATTTGAAAGTCATCTTGGCAATGTGCTGCTGATGATGATGAGGATGATTAATATTCAGTTGACCTGGCGTAGGAACTTGTGGTGATGATTATATCAATCTGACTAATTATAATCAGCATTTAACTCGTCCTTAGAACGTGGAAGATTTTGATAGGATCGGATGAGGCAGAGAACATCTGTGCATTAGTTAGGTTTGACTGTATGTATCGTGTGCTCTTTGCTCTGGCAAAGTTGTTCAGTATTTAAATTGTCTAATCTAATGACTTCTATAGCACCTTGATCATAATGCACAGGGCATCGATTGATGGTCACTTCAGTTGTTGGCTTCATCTTGAAAGTGTCCTTTAACAGGAAAACTTCATTATATGAAAGTTCAACGGACCTTCGTTAACGGTTTGATATGTCCGAGGTTCAAAGTAAGCGAGGTAGATATTCTCGTCAAGGTCTATCCTTTTCTACACAAGTGAAAGTGAACACGGTTTTGTATAGCGCCATATGGCCTTGACCCTGCTCAACTACTGCTGTCCATGTGAATGGGACCTTGTCACCTTGTGCTGTCAACTCCTGGAGCTCTAGCGATCGCCACGACACACATTCTCCATTGCTTCCTATTCGAAGTCTTTAGGTTTGGTGTGTCTCATGACGATTTTCTTGGCATGTTAACAGGGGTGGTTTGCCATTGCCTTCCCCTGGTTGTGAATGTGAATGGGAACCAGGCCTTTTTAAAGTCCCCGCGTATGGACCGTACTAACCTGATATTCAAATCTCTGAAGCTGCTATTGGCATGGGAGACGGCACCCTGACGCACAGAGGCATACATTCTAACCAGTATAGCCAACCAGGCCAGTTGCCCATTTTCAGTTTCCTGACATATAAACCGTTTGATAACTACAACCCTTTCAATGTTTATAATTGGTGGTGGTGTTACTGTTGCCAAAACCCCTCGTCTTCATCACCTCATTGTTTTATTATTTTTAACTAAATTTGTAACATGTGCAAGGGTAACACTGAAATGTGAATCTGAGAAGCTCTAAGATTTATGTCAGTAAAACGAAACTGTACTGTACAAAAGGCGAAATCAGACAGCGCCTAGCCTCAATTGACTGACCCACTCCCAGTGACCAGACCGACATATCCATCAGTCTTCATCTTATACCAATCTGCAAACAAAGTACCTGATAATTAATTATTCATCAGTCGGCTACGACTAGGCCAAATGTATCAAAGAGTTCAGTGGCTGTAACTTCGATATATCTGCCAGTCAACAGTTTGACAAGGACCTACAGTAAGCGAGACTTCGATATAAACAAGTTCGATCAAAATGGAGTTCTATTTGTATGTGTTTGCTTTGGTTGCGGCCGGGCCTTTGACTGTTATTTGATATAACCGGAAGTTTGATGTACTGACGTTTTACTGTAGTTATTTTTCACATAAAGTCGTGCATATGTACCTAACGTTCGTGTAGTGTGAATTCAGTAGCCAAGAAAACCAGCCAGAAATTGTGATTGACTAAAACGAGGTTATCTGAATTTTTTGGTGGCTTCAAATTGGTTTTCAAAATTTTTTGATGAATACAAAGATTAGAAAAACTTTTGGAAATATGAAAGTAGTCTTCATTCCTCAAAAGCCTTTGGGGTTAAAACAAGGTCAATTGAAATTTCGGAGAGGAAGAAAGAAATGGAACCATTATTTAAGTATGTTTCATGCTACACATGTCACAATTCAACACAGCTTATAGCCTTAACTATGTAGTTTCTAATTTCATGGCATTTCTGCAAAATTGGGGTGAGTGAGTCAATGTAGGACGTCAGCAAAGAGTGGTAAAAATGGAGCCAAGGGGAGGAGGTTGTACCCAATGCAAAGTCCGCATCTAAATTTGGTACATGTACTTCTTCCCTGCAACCTGTGCCTAAATGCTAATTTCTGCAGAGTGATGGGTCTAAACTGAGTTGGATTATCGTTAGAAACATTGACTGGGAGCAGCCTACATTCTGCCTTGTAGGCTACATATGTCACTAACTACCGAGAAGCAGCCATGTGTATGAAAAGTTAGCGACTTCATTTTCTTAGCCTCGGTGTATGAGGGCGGGTGGCCAGGCCTCTCCCTCGCTGTTTCATCTTCCCATCGACAGTGTATGGTCAGTGTACTCATTGCAGATGAGTTAGCTAAGGGGTGCAGGATGAGTTTATATCTCTAACCAAATTTCTGCCCTGGGGATTTGGACCTCAGACTTCTCGGTTGACAGTCCAGCACGCTAACCACTAGACTACTGCGTTCCCCAAGCGCCACTTGAATGCTAAGCGCAAGGCACCAGATTAGGCCCGTAGCCAATATGAGGCAAGACGAGGCAACCTCTCACTCTTTGCCTCGTTTTACTTTGACATGATTATTAAAATATCGTGTAAAGAATAATAGAGTATTTCAATCTCTTCTATAGACACACAGACCCAATTGCCTCCTCCAGTACACCCCCTTCTATCAACCCTGCTCCTAACTTTCAGTCATCGTCAGCGACTTTTACACAGCATTCCAAAACATATTTAGGTACCACAAAATGCTGCTTTATTGGCTTTAAAATGCTCTAAAACTCAAGTACGAGCATCTACAATATAAAAAAATTTGGGGGTAATACCAGACTTGTCCTCGAGACCAAGGTCTTAGTCTCGAATGCACTCGAGTTCGTTTTTAAAAGTCTTGGTCTTGAGGTTGAAAGTCTTGGTCTTGGTCTCGCAAGACCAAGACCAAGACAAGTCAATATGAACAGTCATTTAACAAAACTCAAGAATTTAAAAATGTATCAAGCCTGTTGGCATCAGCCTACGACAAATACCTACGGATGGATGCAAGTTTTGTTGGTCAGGAAAACCCATCGGCAGCTGCAACTAAGTTATGTTGTGTCTGGAAGCCCTCGCGAGACTTTCTGATACCAGACGGTCTGATAAATCATGAGAGAATTTCAAAAGGCTCACGATTTGTAAGCTTACATTTACATCCAGTGCTTGAAAAGCTAATGTGTGTGCCAGCGACTTCAGCACCTGTGGAACGTATTTTTTCACATGGCAGACTTTTTATAGGCCTAAGGCCCCACGGCCACAGGTCACGTCTTGGTAAGAAAATTCTGAATGATTTTTATAAAATACAAAAGGCATTTGGAATAACAATTAGTATGAAGGACTTTTGTAAATACGAATTCGGAATTCTCTGCAGTCTGCATTTAAAGTTAATTAATTTGTCTGAATAAAATTAAAGACTCACGTTTTCGTTAAAATAACGATTAGTCCGACTTGAAAAATTTTTTGTAAGGAAAATAAGAAGTCTTTGGCTGAATGTGATTTTTTGGGTCTTGGTCTCGGTCTTGGTCTTGAGGTTCAAAGTCTTGGTCTTGGTCTTGGTCTCGAGGTTCAAAGTCTTGGTCTTGGTCTTGGTCTCGAGGTTCAAAGTCTTGGTCTTGGTCTTGAGGTTTAAGGTCTTGACGACAAGACTGTAATGATGCTCGGCACTTGTTTAAAGTCTGAAGCGTTCAAATGAAGGCTTTCCTCCGAGAAAAACATAACGAGCAATGTTTCTTCTGGATATGAAAATTGAAAAGTGGATGGTACGGTACCCTCCAGTGAGTCCAGTCCAAAAATTGAGTTGTTTGAGTCCCCGTACCATCGAAAAATACGCCTATGGGTAACGGGTTGAACCGTCAGCAGGGATGACCTACGCTAGACCTGCGTCTTCTTATTGGCCAACTGCACCTTTTATCAACGCCGGAGATTGTTCTCTTTGATCCAAGACCACACCTCAGTAGATACAAAAAGCAATGAGTGATTGAACGAACGAACAAACGAATGAATTGTCAAAATTTAAGGCGCTATAAAAATTTACAAATTCCGGAAATGGTCCCGCAGAAACAACTAGGCCTATCGCAATATCATTTAACCGAATTAATTTTATAATTTAATTGCTAATATAATTATTACCGCCACCGATAGGCCTACTATTATTTTAATTATTCCTATTATCGATAGCCTTTACATTACTTGATAAATCAATTGCACCGTTTAAATGATATCCCCAAAATAATCAAAGTGACGTCATTTCCAATAAATGCTTTCCTTTGCCAATGACGTCAGGTTTCTTTATTCTCTGCTGTTCGAGTTTTTGTTAGCGCGCGTTATTATTATTGGAGCGACATTGAAATCCTACTGAAACTGGGCATCGAAATCTACACCAACAAGAGATCAAAATCCTACTCAAACTGGGCATCGAAATCTACACCAACAAGAGATCAAAATCCTACTCAAACTGCAGATTGAATTCTACACCACCAAGACATGAAGTCCAACTCAAGCTACAGATCGAATTCTACACCAACAAGAGATCAAAATCGTACTCAAACTGGGCATCGAATTCTACACCAACAAGAGATCGAAATGGTACTCAAACTGCAGATCGAATCCTACTTCAACAAGAGATCGAAATGGTACTCAACCTGCAGATCGAATTCTACACCAACAAGAGATAGACATTGTACTCAGTCTCAAACTGCAGATCGAATTCTACACCAACAAGATATAGAAATAGTACTCAAACTGGGGATCGAAATCTGCACCACTGAGAGATCAAATCCTACTCAAACCGGAGATCGAAATTACCAATATAAAGAGATGAAAATCCTACTCAAACTGGGGATCGAATTCTACACCACAAAGAGATCGAAATCCTCTTCAAACTGCAAATCGAAATCTACGTCAACAAGAGATCGAAATCCTTCTTGAAGATCGAAATCATACGTACGTACATATGTGCATACATACATATACAGTCAGTGCTCGAAATGGACCGGAACGCACCGGAACGCCGTTCCGGTTCGTCAAAATGAATTAGCGTTCCGTTCCGGTTCGTCAAATGAATTATTGTGGAAAATACTATGAAATTAACGTGAATGCTCCCATATCTTTGACTAGCGTTCCGTTTCGTAAAATTTTCCATTTCGAGCACTGTATACAGTAGGTAATTATGTATACATACTGTCGCGTAACTACTACTTCCAGGTGACCGGACTTCTGTAAGGAGTTTCCGATAAGGCAGCCGACGGCTCGTGTCGCGACTCAGGATGCCTCACGACCGTCGCTCAATATCCGTTGAGTTCGACTTCAGCTTTTTGGCTGAAGATTTAAAATAAGAAAAGACTGTTTTCGCCGTAAATT
This sequence comes from Allolobophora icterica, assembly GCA_963556255.1. Classification (NCBI taxonomy): domain Eukaryota; kingdom Metazoa; phylum Annelida; class Clitellata; order Crassiclitellata; family Lumbricidae; genus Allolobophora; species Allolobophora icterica. The sequence goes on from OY744602.1 coordinate 21,601,239, forward strand.
TAAACTCTTTTATTTCACAACGACCGAGATACTTCTTTCTTCGACACTGTACCTCAAATAATATATCAAACTAGCGCTTGATAACTTGTAAAATCCACGAAGAGCTATGTCAACGATCCAAACGAATATCCACGACGAACTAAGAGCGAGAGAAACCGAGCGAACACACGAAGAACAGAACCCAACACGCACGAACAGACGAAAAGCGAACTGACGAGAAGCACGCTTGCTCTATACAAGGTCCTTATATAGCGTTACCAGGCGAACATTCTGACTACTGGCGAACATAAATCAAGCCAAGCGAACAGGCGAAATCTCGCCACCAACAGGCGAACCCTAAAGGCGAACAAATCTAAGAGTTATCTATCTAAACATAGGCAAAAATAGTATACAAGTACGCCGGAAACGGCGTGGCGAAATTGCAACGTTCGCCACAACGGCCAATTGTCCTGTAGAACACACAAAAGTTCGCCAATGCCTAGGCGTACATACATAGTTGTTCAAGGCCTATTTCGGCCAACGAAACACCCGAAAGTTCGCCACACACGGAAACCTATTTCCGTCACACTCTCCTCCCACCAAAAAGAAAGCCGAAGCCCTCTTCGGGTAAGTATTAAAAGTCAATAGCCACAATCTAGCTAGCAAACCTAAGCAGTCAATATTTAGAATGCTTCTTGCAATTTCTAATCATTTCCATTCTTTTAACAACTTAATTAAGAACAGATTCAGAAGTAGTCAAAACAAAAAGTTCACTCAATGACAGTCTCTTCATGTTTCAAAGTACGCCGACCAAAGTCATAATTTTATTGAAAGCGGGCGGGCTTCTTTATCACCCGTCGTGGCCTTGACATCTCACCGGGTTCCTCGCTGGTCAATGGCTGTAAAGGGGCCTTGCTGCGGAGGTTTACCTCTCCGATATTGACAACACTGCGGACAGCGTCGACAAAACCGCTGCACTTCCTGCGACCATCCAACCCAGTATGCCCTGCGCCTGATTTGCATCCTAGTCCTGCGGATCCCTAAGTGCCCACCAGTTAATCCAGTATGCGCTAGCCTGAGAAACCCTTCACGTAGAGATTTCGGCAATAGCAACTGCTCAACTCCATCTATGCGCTTCCTGTACATTACTCCGTCTTTCATGCACAAGCTTTCTTTCTGGTGCCAGTACACCTTAACAGCCATGCTCTCATGCAGTATTTCAACAAGGTCAGGTACTCGTCCTCCTTCCTCTAACCACTGGCGTACTATCCTTAAATCATGATCCTCTCTCTGTGCATTCAGAATAATATCACTATTCTCAGCTGTCGGCTCTAGCGTTGCAGTCGCTACTTCTCTATACGAAAAATGTTGCCGTCTCAGCGGTTGCCGCACAGGAGCAGCACTCCCTGTGTCTATCCGATGCATTGCAGCCGATGTCCTTCCAATGTCTCGTTCATTCTGCGAAAATACATCCTTGTATTCGTCCAACAACTTACTCAAACGTTCCCTCGCATCTGCCAGCACTTCCTCTGGGATGTCACTCATCAAAACATCTTTGACACCTGTGGCCTCCTTACTCACCTTATCTTCCATCCTATGCTCACGAGATTGTACTTGTACTGGGTGCAATCCCCCTAATGGCTTATCTTTTTCTAGTCTGACTACTTCCTCCGTCAAATTAATCACGCGGATTTGTGGTGTGCCAGCGCCCTCCCCTACAAGTACACGGGCAACATGGACTCCCGGCTGAAGCTCTCTGGCTTCAGTCATCCAAGCCTGTGCCGTCTGGTTCAAATCCAAATATAGGGTTTTTGCGCTGATATCTTGTTGGCACTTCGGCTGAACAATTACCTCTTCCGCGACTATCACCCGTCTGCACCATGCAGATCCATTACCTTTAACTAGTGGGATCCTTTTCCGCCCAACAAAGAGTGCACCAGTCCCAAAGCCCAAGCGGCAGCGGTGTTGCCGAAGCCAGTCCATGCCCAGCATTGCCTCTGCTATCTGATCGGAAACCAAAAATGTTGTAGTTAAAGCAAACCCACGCCACATCTTAAGTGGGACCGTGACCTCCCCTAGGACATTAATTTCCGTCCCGTTAGCAGCCATCAAGCAGCGAGTACAAGGTTTAAGTTCTAACCCTACAACAGCTGACAAAGGCACGAGGCTCACCTCCGAACCGGTGTCGATCAGGCACAGCTGGGTCCTTCCGTCGATGGATCCCCGGATGTAGATTGCGTTGTTGCTGGCTCTGTTGGATGTCCGAGAGCGCGTGGTGTGGTTCACTGCGGCGTCTCCGCCAGTGACTTGCTCCTCCGGTTCGGCTGTGGTGGCGTTTGGAGTGCGATTGGCGAACCGTCGTCGTCCCTGACGACAGTCCCGAACGATGTGGCCAGGACGACCACACCCGAAGCAGACCGCTGTCCGGCCATAGGTAGGCCGGTTCGACGATGAGTTGGTGGCTCCATGGTTGGCATCGAGGTTCGCTTCTTGGAGCCTCGACGCGTTGTTCGTCCAGCTCTCGAATTGTCGGTCGATCCGTGCTTCGATCTCCCGTTGCCATCTCTTCTGCTCTTCCCTCTGCGTTGCCAGGAACCGGTCCAGTTGAGATTGGAGTTGACTTGCAGCGTCGGCCTCGGCGGTCCCGCGCACACGATCGGGCGGTCTCCGCCGATCCACCGACTCAGACGTTCTTTGGTAGGCTTCCAGTCGTAGAGCTGTGCGATATGCCTCGTCTAACGTCTTCGGTTCGCGTTCCCGAACTTTCAGCGACAGCTCTCGATCTCGTAAGGCCTCCAGGAATGCGTCTTTGGCGACTATCTCGGTAGTCTCGTTCGATGGTACTGGGTAGGCCAGCACCACCAATCTTCGTATGTCGTGGAGAAGGGTACTCAGCGTCTCGTCCTGGCGTTGACGACGATAGTACAACTGCGCTCTGAAGGTCTCCGCTTGTCCCTCAGTGCCGTATCGTTGTCGTAGACGCACCACAAGTTCTTCGTATGTGACATTAGGTTGCGAACCGAAGTCCCATAGCAGCTGGGTCGCCGCCTTGTCCAAAGCGCACCGCAGGTAATCGACCTTGTCCTCCGGAGTCCATGCATTGTGGCGTGCGCAGACTTCAAATTGTGTAAGGAAGGAGTCCAACGACCCCGTCCCGTCGAACTTGCCCGGCTTCATCGGTGCTTTCCGATAGCCCAGAACAACACCGGCGTTCTCCAACGATTTTGGCGTACTCGGCAGCTCCCGCTTTACACGCAACGGTTTCGGCTTCGTCGATCCCGGCTCGTCAAAGTCAATGCTCTCCAGCAGTTGGTCCGGGTCAAAGGTGGCCCTCCTCGACGTCTTGTTCGCCGCAGGGGTCGACGTACTTGGGTGCAGGGGTCGACGTACTTGTGTGCAAGGGCGTCGGTTCTCCCACGTCGAACAACGAGTAAATTATCGTGCGCTCTTCGTCCGTCATTTTCGCTCGAGAGAAGAAATCTTGAAAAGTCACTCACCAGTCGTCGAATCCAGTGAATTTCCGGCGAACAGTCTTTTTCCGAACAGAATCCTAAACCCGTACTTCTGGTACCAATTTGTCGCGTAACTACTACTTCCAGGTGACCGGACTTCTGTAAGGAGTTTCCGATAAGGCAGCCGACGGCTCGTGTCGCGACTCAGGATGCCTCACGACCGTCGCTCAATATCCGTTGAGTTCGACTTTAAAATAAGAAAAGACTGTTTTCGCCGTAAATTTAAACTCTTTTATTTCACAACGACCGAGATACTTCTTTCTTCGACACTGTACCTCAAATAATATATCAAACTAGCGCTTGATAACTTGTAAAATCCACGAAGAGCTATGTCAACGATCCAAACGAATATCCACGACGAACTAAGAGCGAGAGAAACCGAGCGAACACACGAAGAACAGAACCCAACACGCACGAACAGACGAAAAGCGAACTGACGAGAAGCACGCTTGCTCTATACAAGGTCCTTATATAGCGTTACCAGGCGAACATTCTGACTACTGGCGAACATAAATCAAGCCAAGCGAACAGGCGAAATCTCGCCACCAACAGGCGAACCCTAAAGGCGAACAAATCTAAGAGTTATCTATCTAAACATAGGCAAAAATAGTATACAAGTACGCCGGAAACGGCGTGGCGAAATTGCAACGTTCGCCACAACGGCCAATTGTCCTGTAGAACACACAAAAGTTCGCCAATGCCTAGGCGTACATACATAGTTGTTCAAGGCCTATTTCGGCCAACGAAACACCCGAAAGTTCGCCGCACACGGAAACCTATTTCCGTCACAATACATACAAACATACATACATGCATACATACATACATGCATACATACACACATACATACATACATACATACATACATACATACATACATACATACACGCATGCATATTACATATACGCATCGTACAGACTGACAGGCATAGGGCCTATACAGGAACAATACGTAATGATTTAATAGTTATCTCCATATATTATACTGGAGAAGTTTGATTCCCAGATGTTGCAAACAACAGCGGTTCTTGTGTGCGCTGTCGGCTGTGTTTAACTGGAACCCGAATGAGTTGATTTCCTTTGGATAGACTCTGAAGCTTCTGCTTTACTCTGGTTGGTTCGTTGCTTTACGACGCTGTGTCCTAAAAACGGAAGATTAACGTCGCCTCTTCCTTTATCCAGGCTTGAGACTGGCAGGAGCGTAACTTTGGTCTAAAAAGTGGGGGTTACCAATTTCTTACGTACACAAAGAAAGGCCGAGCATAGTTCGAGAATTCGCATTTTACGAATTTTAAGAATTTTTAAAATTCACGAATTTTAACGAATTTTAAAACTGAACTTTTAAAATTCGTAAAAATTCGTGAAATAATAAAATAATAGAATTCTTTGCCATGGCAACGACTTTTATCATTTATTTACTTTTGAACTTTTTAAGCAAGTATATGTCAGTGTCATTAGCAATCAATCAGCCGTAAAAGATAGCTGACTAGCAACACAATAGTACTGATATTCAGTTACTGTTCTACTTGGAATCTTGAACTTCGATTTCTATCATAGCTGGGGTGTGTGGCTGTGAGTGTCAGTCAGCAGAACGAAAAACCACGTGCCCCAGCTCCAGTAGACACAGCTTGCAAGTTGCAACCAAACATAGTTGAGGTTGGCAACGTTCACTGAGCTGTGTCTTCTGCATCTTCCTCTGATTCTGAGTTAGAAACAGCCCAATGTTCCCACTCGACTCTGGTTTCTGTACTTTCGCCATGCAAATGCTTCCGAATTCCGGCAGAACAATAGATTCCTTGTCACAAAAACAACTCTGTATTTTTGGATCATCCTTTCCTTCTCATCCAAAATTACTACATACTTCCACTCCGGTCCATGTTCTTTCATCTTTAAGAAATTAGATTTTGACTAAATAAACTCGTTACGTAATAAACTTTTATATTGAAGTTTATATTAAATTCTTAGCAGAAGCTTAACACAACAAATCATGATGTCATCACATTTGTTGTTGTTGCTTACGCTGTGTTTGCAAAACGCCACTGTCAATGTAAAAAAAGGCCCAACAACGGTCCAACGAATTTTTACGAATTTTTACGAATTTTAAAGCAGACCAAAAATTCGCGAATTTTTACGAATTTTAAAACCGAAAGTCACGAATTCTCGAACTATGAGGCCGAGAATGCGAGCTATGGGAAGGCACAATAATAAAATATTGACTGGCATTGTTCAAACGTGGGGGTACGATATCCCGTCCAAAAAATGGGGGTACGGGTACCCCTCGTACCCCCACAAATTACGCCTATGGAGACTGGCATTGCCAGTGGCAGGGTTTGACTCTCTCTACACAATTGGGAGGTTATAGAATTTAACGCTTAATGCGGACCTCTGGCGATTAACTATCTGAGTCAAACAACTTTTCCACTGTCACTTTTTTAAACATCGCTTCTACAATCGCGCAAAGACCTTTGACCAAAGCCAGTTGTACTGTTTGGTGACTTGCTTGCGCATCTAACTAGTTCATAGGGCCTACTGGTCAGTAACACTGACAGAGGCGTAACTTTTGTCTAAAAAGTTGGGGATACCAATTTCTTACCCGAAGCAAGGATGAAATTGAGGTCTCTGGAAGGTACAATAATAAAATATTGATTGGCATTGTTCGAAAAGTGTGGGTTACGATACCCCGAGTCCAAAAAGCTGAGGTACGGGTACCCCTCGTACCCCCCCCTTCCCCACAAATTACGCCTATGAACACTGGTCAAGGCTGGTAGCTTCATCTAGATTTGTACAGAGAGCGAATGATGAAGTATTTTATTAGGAGCGGGGGACACAATTCCATGTTCCTTCGTTCAATCACCAACCCTAAACCACCCCATTTCTTTTCAGTGACTATTGACTTTAATCTCTATCCTGCCTTTCTAAAGTCTAACTCGTGAAGGCAAGCGCTGACACGCGCGATCGTTGGCTTAAACGAACGCATCAAATGGCCGACAAATGAGTTCCGCCCCAAAGGGAGGATCTTGATTCTTGAATGTACTTTAGTATTTCCTATAGTGATACTATTTATCTGTCGTAACGTGCAATAATAACCGTCGTGGTTTTTTGTGTTTCTACAGGTGCCTGTGGAGTTGCTGGCGGCGAGGTTTCTGCCTAAGGAGCGATGGAATTGTAGGGCCTATCTTTCTGCCTTAAGGGGATGTGGTGGTTTTTCCGTATGAGTGGCGATGGGCGATGAGGTGGTATCTGCCTGAAGGGCGATGGGATGGATTCTGGTTGCACTATTGCTCTGTGTCGTCGGAGGTGTGTGTTTGTGTGTGTTTGTGTGCGTTTGTTTGTTTGTTTGTTGTGTGTGTGTGTGTGTGTGTGTGTGTGTGTGTGTGTGTGTGTGTGTGTGTGTGTGTGTGTGTGTGTGTGTGTGTGTGTGTGTGTGTGTGTGTGTGTGTGTGTGTGTGTGTGTGTGTGTGTGTGTGTGTGTGTGAGTGGCCCTGCTGAGCCTCTGGCGTGGAGTAAAACCCCGTAAGCTCTGTTTGGCAGGGGGCCCCTGGCGTGGCGTAAAACCCCGTAAGCCCATAGTGTGTGTGTGTGTGTGTGTGTGTGTGTGTGTGTGTGTGTGTGTGTGTGTGTGTGTGTGTGTGTGTGTGTGTGTGTGTGTGTGTGTGTGTGTGTGTGTGTGTGTGTGTGTGTGTTTGTGTGGTGTATTTGTCATTGTCATGTAATGAGCCGAGGGATAAAAAGTTGGATGAGAGAAGACTAGGTTAGAAGGAAGGAGCGTTGGAGGCAGAACCAAACTACAAGGGGGTGAATGGAAATAGAGTGAGAATACAACCATCTCATTTCCCATCAGAATGATAGCGCAACACTTCTTTACCTGAACCGGAAATGAGATATTCTTATCACTGACCTGATCATACTTTTATGATAGGTTTTAGCTCCCATTCTATTTTCGGAAACTTTTCCAAAAACTTCTTGTTCAGTGTTTTGTCATGGGGAATGTTTTAAAGTTCACTTTAGTTCTTTTTTTAAGTACGTGAACATGTAATAGGGTTGAAACTATGATCTGTTATTTTAATAGGAGCCTAGTAGCCTAGTCATCCAATTCTGGTTGCCGGAGAAAGGAGGCGGAGTTGCTGGGAGGGCTTCGTTTAGGTCTGGAAATAAATAATTATTGGAAGATGAAATGTTAGAAAGTGTTGTTCTGATATCTAGTCTCAACAATTGATATCGTTTTATATAGACAGCAGGGCAGTCTTATCCACTAGGCACAGTAGGCACTGTGCCTAGAGCCTACGAAACTTTTAGGGGCCTACGATAGTCTGAACATCTGAAAATCAGACATTGGATGATTGACTGGGAAAATTGACCGTTTCGTTCTAGAATCTACATGGAACGGAGAGAGAGACTGGAGAAACCGCTTTTTCCTAACCAGAGAGATTTAGAAACTTGCTGTTCGCAGAATTGCAGATAATCTGTTTAGTTCTATTAATAAGCGCTGTTGATGGACGTTTGCTGTTGGCAAAACGATGGGTTATATCGCCTCCTGCAAAAGGCCACAGAAAGAGACATGCAAGAACTTCCTAATAATCAGCCATGTCCTGACATTCCTCGTACCACTGCCTGTCGAGCGGTGCTGCCAATAAACCGCCATCTGCAGTGGCTAAATTAACTCTAAACTTTCGCAAAAAGCCCATTCACCCATCCAAGCGACGCCCATAAAACCGGGTCGGGGTTAATGAAAGATTAGTTTAAAATCCGCCGCTTGATGTGCGTCGGCGCTCCGCCAGACGGCGCTGCTGCCTCATCTGCCCCTACCCGGCATGCATCTGACGTCCGGGCGCGTAATCAGAGTCCCTAACGTACCGAGTCCCATCGGTCGGCTATTAACGGGTCGCCAGTGTATTATGGCCACGGCAAGTATTCGACGTGATCGGGAAGCAGAGCTCTCCCCCTTGCCTCCCCCGCGACTGAAACACATCTGCGGTTAAGACGCTGCGGACGGACTTTAAGAAGAGGATGGAATTAAATAAGGTCTAGATCCTTGGTGGGAGGAATGGGGCTGGGTAGAGCAGGGAGCGCAATCTGTACTGATCGTAGCATGCGGGAATCGTCAGCGGGTCAGTTAAGCAGAGATATTACTACGCGCGTTGGAACTTGAATAAGAGACTTCGTAGTAAACTATGCGATTTACTCAACAGAAACTTCCTTGTCAGCCAACACGAGTTCAGATGTTACTAATCGACACGAGAACACAAGGGGTCCAATCGCCAACACGACATGTCGCCCGTATATAGTAGACCTATATTCAAGAATTGTAATAAGACTTAGGCCTATAACGCAGTTCGCACACATGCGTACTCAAAATTGCAAGAAAGTTTAGTGGCATAATTAACACGTGTAGGCTTCTAGATCCTGAGCCATAGTTGCGACCACAGTTGACACCGTAACCCCCTTTGACCTTAGTATAGAACCATGGTGTCTGACAACCCAGAATCTGACTTGTACCGAAACTGACAAGTAACTTGGCGCTTGCAGATTTGAATTTTTATAGCGCTGGTTCTTGAGCTTGTCTCTCTCAGGCAGTTTTTGTTACGCTGGGAAATTTCAAAGATTTACATTTACATTGGACCTGCTGATTGTGAAAACTTACTGCAGTTTCATTAGAGCCTCCTAAGTGAAAGCGTGTATTGTGGTGGTGTTTCTGCAATTCTGTGCAAACGTTAGGGCTTAACTCTTAGCACTCGGGCAACGAACACTCTATAGCAACTCGGTGGCAAAAGCACAACTGGAATCGACCAGTCTGTACGTCTGTGACGGTCTGTCAGATTTTCTCTCCCTCCATAGCTCTCTCTCTCTCTCTCTCTCTCTCTCTCTCTCTCTCTCTCTCTCTCTCTCTCTCTCTCTCTCTCTCTCTCTCTCTCTCTCTCTCTCTCTCTCTCTCTCTCTCTCTCTCTCTCTCTCTCTCTCTCTCTCTCTCTCTCTCTCTCTGTTTCTGTCTGTCTGTCTGTGTTTCTGTCTCTGTCTCTGTCTCTGTCTCTCTCTAGGCCTAGTCACTCTGTTTCCAGTTTCCATGTGTCTCCTTAGGCCTATATCTCGAGTGTATCATTCAAATACTATAAAGTTATTCGTGCTTTTAAAAGTGTCGCCTTCTGGAAACGAAGAATTTTCCAGAATATTTCAATCTATTAATTTTGACGCCAGATGGCGGTAGATGAGATGATCATGCCTGATGCAGGCAACGCGGGTCACACAGCTCTTGTGGGTTCCTGTGTGGACGCTAAACACCTAGTTATCTTCGATATCCGCTTCGAATTTATTGGCGTTCCATAAAAGTGCGTCGGCTATTAATTTTTGGAATCGTTAATAAAATGATCGGACAAGACTGTTCCAGTCAGACGCCAACTATGATAACGACGACGAAACGATGCTTTAGTCAATCTGGTCAGTAAGTAGGAGTTACGATCAGAGGTTAATGTAAGGTCAACGTCGAACTAACGATTCTTTACGAGTAGGACCTGCGTGGTCATGCGCCGTCGTCGGTTCTTTTCGGAAATATCATCTTGTAAATGATTAGTCCCGGGTACACGATTATCTCTCCGGTCGGGTGTTTATGCAGCGCTATTGCACGAAATCCCTGATTCGCGCTTGTGGAGTTTTCCTCTGACGATTATTAATGGCTGCCGCCGGGATATCGGGCGATGGGACGAAATGGTTGGCGTGAACCTCGACTGCTGGTGTCCGGCAGCCGACGCTAACTTATGGAGCGAATATGAGCTGACCGGAGGGACATTTACATAGATGGAGCTTAGATGGACAACGCGTCGACGATGGATGAGAGGCGACGGTTTAACGCCAGATAGCAGCACTTGTTCATTTATCTATAATTGACTCGTCAATGCCGCGACACTGATATACATAGAAACATCGCGTACCAGTTCATTTAAATATGCGCCTATAGGCTGAATATGCAGACGCACAGATGCACACAACAGGACAACGAAAAATCGACAAGGCTCATTCCACGCTGACTCAAATGAGTTGACCATAACATCTGACCCGACCCGATCTCCCCAGCGAATCGATTGACCCGACCCGTGATGTCATCGTAAGTTTTCACCATAGGCTATATAGCCTAGATATGAAAATACGCGGCCGATGACATCACTAAGTTTTGAATCCTTACTCTATGCTTGCTGTTTATTTTAAATTGTGAGAACCATTCGGGACACATCTGATACGTTAGCTGACGATGTATTGCAACTATTGATCTCTATAGACAATTGGTAAGATTGCTGTTGGCGCAGAACGATGGGATCATTGTATATCCTGTTGATCTCAGAGAATGCAAACATTGGCAACGCAACGGTGTTCGCAATCTCATGAATGGTAATGTGCTGTTGATGCACAACAACAGTTGGATTTCAGATCACGAAGATCTTGAGTGAGCAAACCTTCATACTGAGACAGACAATAGAAAAGACTTTGTTTCTCTGATCAACTTCATTGACTCCGAGAAGGCTTGTGACGGTATACACAGAGAGTCACTGTGGAAGATTAAGACGAACTACGCAATTCCATCAATGGTTAACACCACAAGAAGCTTCTATGCAGTCAGGGCACGGGCGTTTCCACGCAGAGGGTCAGACCCAGCGCCGGTGAATAAGCTGGTCTCCCTGACGTGGCTTTTGTGTGGCGCTGAGAAATTTCGGAGATTTACATTACATTACATTACCTATACCTCTGAGGAATGAAATGCAAGAGGTGTCGACGGAAAATGTAGGACCATATCCCGCTCTAAGAGCCGCCCGGCCCTGAGATGCACCACAAAAATCAAAGCTGTAAACACTTTTGACAATTTTATTGCAATTTATACATATTTATTAATTACGCCCCTGATCGTGTAGTAAAACAAGAACGGTATAAAAGTGCTTTTAAAATAACTCGACCATTTGCAAATGATAATTGTTGAATTCTGGCTAATAGCGGCCAATGCATGAGTCATGACTGTGTTGAAAAAAATCAATTGCTTTAGAGCAATTAAACTAAAGTCCTCAGGTTGAGTGGCGCCATAGAAAGAATTGTGATGATGATGATGATAATGATGATGATGATGATGATGATGACGACGACGATGATGATGATGATGATGATTAGTTGAACTCCCGACCTCACAGCAAGAAAACTAATGTTAACACTGTTGGGCAAAGGAACCCAAATTGGGAAGGAAGACAAGCTTATTGGTCATAATCGATGGCTAAAGCTAAACACTAAATCATTGATTGGAATACATAAATGAATACACACTTGTAAAGTGCTCAGTATATGTATTGTTTCTTCCCTCCGTTCTCGAAGCCTTACCGCGCATTGCAAAGATGGCGGGATCGAAGCACCACTAGATGGAGCCACGAAGCAGTGAGCAAAGGGTTAATGAGGCGTTAAAATAGTCGATCTAAGTGTAAATCATCGAGTCTTTGGCAGTCAGACGTAATCGTCCAATCGGGGGTGCTTCCCCTCCGCTGGGCTGCGTCCGTCTAATACACGCATCACAACCGCCTTCCTCCTGCTCCTAGTCCTGCTTCCATCGCGTCCTCCTCCTTGTCCTCTGCCTCCTGCTGTGCTGGAGCGAAATCTGGCAGCGGAGAGGCGTTGCCCGTCGTTGGCATTTGCAGAGGGACAATGTGCAAGAGAATCGCTGATAGATAGCAGCAGCAGCAGCAACAGCATCCCATCGAATAATTGGCCGTCGTTGACTCCAGCTGTCGCAGCAGCCCAACCACCGGCTGTATCTGATCAACAACCGATCATCGCTCTGCACTCGAAATAGGACTATTGTCTGCTTGCACCAGACACCAGTGTGGTCGGCAAAATAGGCGCCGGGATTGTCAGGTAATTGAGATCAGTTGCTTTGGCATATATAATCAGGCACCTTGATTCGGGTAACTGCCATAAGGGCGACACTACTAGCCACATTAAGTAAGTCTAAGTAAGCCTCGTTAGTATACCTGCTGTTAATAGCCACGTTTTAAAGAGTGCTCATATGCATAAGATCTATCAGCTATTCGGAGGATGATCTAGATGTTCAGGCAAAAGCCTGTGAACACAATCAGGATGGAAATGCTTAGAGATGCAGTTTTCATGAACAATTCGTTTCTGTATCTTATTTGCGTGTTTTGAAGCTGGATTTTATATTCGCGGGGGTTTCATAGAGAGACGAAAATACGTAAAGACTTTTATAGGAATAGAGAAACATCGTTCATCTTTGATGAACTTCAGACTCTGTTCGTGGTCCTTTGCACGTTTCCTTATATTTATTAAATATATCTTCTGCTCCTTTCCTTTCTTTGCCCTCTATTCAAACACCGCCATGCAACAAAGGTGTCCGGCAACTCCATCCATCCATCCATCCACGCATCCATCCATACATCCAACCATCCAACCATCCTGCTCTGTCTAGGCCTGCAAGCCGAGCTTCTTTTACATGTCTAACTACACACAGGAGTCTAAGTGTGCGTGAATCTTTCTTCCTCTGACATTCCTGTTTCCACAGTTGATAGCGACTGATATTCTACCAGTAGGCCTACTTAATTGTGATAACAAGCTGTCAATGAAGTTTTTTGTTGTCTACGACACGACCTTGCTACATCTAGACCCTATCTGTAACGTAGCTTCGACTCATTTGCCATTCTATCACTTACGATGCCGCCCACCATTCCCCTGCGGAACTTGGCAGAATCCCGGACAATGCCCTTGAGATCACATGGCATGGTGAATTTTGAGCATAAAAAATGTAAGAAGCCTATATCAGTTGAAGTTTCATGCCTAGGAGATGTTGAGCTTGGACCTTAGTAATTGCCCCCTCCCCTTTGGCCCCTTTTCATGCTTAGAGTCAGCCGCCTGAAGCTTCGTTCAGTAACCTGTTCTGTTTCTGTTTCTGTTGTAACTCAATCATTTTTGCTTCGTGATCGCCTGTATGCGAATCTGCACACTATATATATTACGTGTTTTAATTACTTTGTTCTTACTCATAATAGTAAGCCTTATACTTCGGTAGGTCCTGCTGGCTCTTAACAAAGACCAACTTCGTAGAAAAATCCCTGCCTAACGGCAAGAAAACTACGACTGTAGAAATTTGATTCTATCCCTTCCAAACCAAAGTCAACTGTACGACTGTAGAAATGCAATTCTATCCCTTCCAAAACAAAGTCAACTACAGAAATATCTGAATAAAATCATGTCGCAGGTATACCACATGCATAGGGACAACAAAAGCGATTTCTACGACAACTGACTTATGCAACTGAGTGATGCAAGTATGCTACCCAAATCTGCAATTGGTCCGCGTCTGCCTGCATGCAGTCAGTTAGTAACTCTGGACCAGATGTAGCTTACTACTAATGATACTATGTACAAAATTGTTCTAATTGCATTGCAGTGTATTTTACTGTAGTCGTAACTTGCTCAAGCGTCATCCATGGGCCGAATGCGTCTCTACTGCATTGCTGAAGTCGCTTCTATGGAGATCCCCGGCTTCCTGCAGCAGAGCGCAGTTGAGGAGTAGCCTGAGTCAAAAGGGAACCCCCAACCAGCCACAGCTTTCGCTAGAATATCGAGCTCTTACGCCTCTTAATGTATTAATACAGGTTAATATTTGCAGCAATTCTCGCATACAAAAGCAGAGATCTATGTTTTCAGAATTTTATCATCATCTCATCTATATGTGAAAGATTCACGGAAAACCTGGGGCAAATGGCCATGGCTGCAGAGAGAGGTCAGAAATTTGGTCATAAAACCTGCACCGGAAGTCTCAAAAACGAAACAATAAAAAAAAAACCGACGGAAGATGATTTCCATGTAAGACTACTCGACATATAAATAAAATAATATTTTGTGGTAATCTACAACTGGTGGGGGCCGGGGCTGGCGCTGGCGTTGATAATTGTAATTGTAATAAGTAAGGTAAGATCTATTGCCCCGATGTCTAATGCACAAGGCATCAACTGATGGCACGCTAAAACCCAACCGTTATCAGGTCAATATCCAGGAGAGAAGTCCGTAAGACAGAGAGGCAGCCTCGTGTTGTCTTGCCTGCTTTGGCTAATCTGAATTCATTTTGGTAGCGTACTATTTGTACATGTTGTTTTGAATGCTGATTTGTAGCATAGGCCTATACTGTTTGGTTCCTTTAGCTTGCGAAATACTTGCCCTATACTGAGTGAGTATTAAACCGATTTACAACAGTAACAGTGAGTAACCACTGTCAAATGAAGTATCATTTTGCATGAGCGACGGAAGACAGTAGAAACGTTACATTCCTGTTCCAACTCTTATCTATGGCCATCTATTTATTTCAGTACAGTCTGTATGCGTTTCCAGACGAGAACGATATAACCCGTAAAATTGTGAAGTGAAGCCAATGACAAGTTTTTCTTTCCGACAATTTTATTGAGAAGTTTCAATGATTTTAAAAGAAGTTTGTTTATGATTAGATGTAGATCATTCTTAAGTCTTCGGGCATTGTAGCAACGTTACATTGAGGACAGCTCGACTTGTTCGCCTGAAATAGAACATAATACCGTACGTTACAATAATTTTTACCCAGAAATCGTTTGTGATGGTGACAACTACGTCTCTGTAATGGCAGTAGGCATGGCCATCATAATCCCTGTCGTATGCGTCATCACTTTTTGTCAACAATCATTATTCCACAGGCATCGCGACAATCATCATCATTATCATCATAAACCATTGGGATCGTCGCCATTGTTGTCATAATTATTATCATGTTTGTACGTTTAATTGACCATTTATGCAACATTCGGTAAAATAGTCCTACGTCTCTTCGCGTGCATGTACGCCTATATAATATCATGTGAAATAGTAATACAAGCTGTAGCTGTAAGCCAATTAGGGTCAACTGACCAGTGCTTGTAGCCAACAGTTTTCGCAGTGAACATGCCAACATTGAACTGACGTGAACGGTCGGGTGTACGATTGCTGAAAACAAATGACATTGTCCATGCATAAGCCTTAGGCCTACATGTTGCCTAGGACTCGATACAAATCACTGTATACTATTAGACCCGAATCAGGTGAGTAGTTTCCTAAAATAGGCATAATTCCATTTTTCATACAGGCTATATCTATTACTGGACGCTGCAGGTTATTTCGTCTGTGCCAGTCCCAGGTAAAGATTAAAGAGGAGGGTTCGGCGGTTGGATGCAAATATAGGCCTACTACTGGTCGTAAAACTTGAAGACCACAGAAATCGATCGTGTCACTCTTTGAATCATGATATCGATACGAGTGCATGACCAGTGAGCCCGTGCATGGTTGTACAGAAGAAGACATGGGCGGTGATCCCGGAGGGTCGAGGGGGACAAGACCCCACCTTTAACAATGGGGGACACAGTATACAGTTGTCCCCCCCAATTTTGAAGAAACACAAAAAAGTGTGACCTCTTTTTTGACCAGATCAGTTCAAAAGTGTCCCCCACCTGTCAAACAAAGATCGCCGCCACTGGAAGAAGAAGAAGAATAAGAATAACAAGAAAGACATCTAGAACTTATAGAGGGTCTATATCTGGCCTACACACAGCCTATTATCTCCCATATATAAATTATCATGATATTGTTTACTATTCACTAAATATCGACACTGTAAAGCTCTTGCGAACTAGGAAGCGTAGCTCTGAACGTAAAATATGAATGATAGGGCCTACGCTCTTTACATGTATAGACCGATTAGTAATACTTTACATTAACAAGTGAATCCTAATAATGTAGCTATTGCACTACGTTGTTAGGCTTTTCAAGTATATTACAATGTTACAAAGTATTACAATGTTACAAAGTAGCCTATTACGTTGCAGTGACATACTTATAACACTTGACGGTGTCGATTCTCAACAGTTTAATATGGCATCTTACCATGCATTGAGAACAAATAGCGTTGTCTTTGGTTTGTCTATTGCATCGGTTGCTGCTGCAGGGACTGTTCCCATCGGCAACGGAACAGTCGTCTGTTCTTGTTTCTTTGTCTTCTGTCAGCTTTACTGCGGGATTTGTATCTGATGATGATAAACAATTAGTCGATTCGTTAAATAGTAATAACACTGTTTAATTGTTTATATATGGTCACATTCGCATCGTACATTAACTGCAAAGCCTTTATATGGATTGTTTTCTTTAATGTTTAGGGCATTGAAAGACCGTTACACGTTTCTTGTATTACTTGCATACATAGACTGTACACAGATTACTATTTGTGGAGTTGAGAAAGATTCGTACAGCAGAATGATGTCAAATGTATCGAGAAATGTGTCTTCAATCAGAAATTATATGAACGGGCGAAGTAGTCCCCCTTTCCCTGCATGTAAATAGCACCCATTCAGTGGGTACTATAGACTTGCATTACCTGCAATTAAGTTGCAGCTCTACTTTCGCAATGCGATCTTTTCTACTTCTGTGTGTAATCTTGGATCCAACGTTCCCTCTAAGCTGCGCGGCTGCGCGGCCGCGCAGCTCATTGGAAAATGCCGCGCAGCAGTTTCAAAATTCCGCGCACAAGTTTTGATAGCAAATATATATGAGCTAAAGTTTTGTTTAACTTAAGGTAGGCCACTGAATTATTAACCTACTTACTTATCTTTGCGTCAACGGAAGGCCAAGATCTGTGTGCGCCCGTAGAGGAGCATACCAGCCACTACCGTTGGTCACAACCACGGATTTCTATTAATGGATCGGTGATCACACCTCCACATTCAGTGTCTGTCTGTGTCAATCTCTCATTAACTGGGACGTCCTGCGTTGACTCATAAGCAGCAGACTAGCTTAGTGGGTCAGCCTATGGAGAGGGATGCTGATAGCCCGAGGTTTTCTCCACTGAGTGGAAAGATCTTGCTGATAGTCTACTGAGATTTGAGAGGTATGCTGGTTGTCCAAGGTTTCTCCACTGACTGGAAAGATCTTGCTGATAAACCTAATGCTAGAGAGCTGCCTAGCCGCTCTGCGGCTTTGCCGGCTAGCTAGCTTCCAACCGAATCACCGATGATGCCTTAATTACTATAATTAGGTCTGTGTGTCCATCAGATTATCCCTATAGGATTCCACTTTGAAAGTTGCTACCGGTTTCATACAGCATAATATTTCTTTGTGACTAAAATTTGTAACCGATGTCGAAACGTAAAACGAACCAGACCATATTAGATTAGACAGTTTTTCAAGAAAAAGTGTAGTTCTAAGTTTAAAACCGAATGGCTTAGTGAGCTGGTAGAGACAGAACTTCCAACGTCAGCAGAACACAGACGAAGGAAATTGGACGATGTCTTCATTTATCGTGCGAGAACTGATGATGTCGTTTGTCAGTTGTGTCAACAAGCTCGTGCTGTTGGCGATTTCAGTAACGGGAAACGCTGGGACGACTGGAAAATGGATTACTTGAAGCGCCACCTTACTCAGAAAATTCATTTGGATTCGGTGTCTAAACTAAAATGCCAAAAGTCCAGAAGCCTGCACAGACTACTAACTGGAAGCGCTGAAGATCGAGAAAAAAGAAAAGAGTTTTCAAAGCGGAAGATTGCTGACATCAATGAGGTAATAGTTTTGATCGATAACGTATTGCTGGCCATCTCTATGAATGTATCGTGATCTCAGATTCGTAATTTCTGAAAAAGCCCGGTTTAATGAAGACAATCGACGACGTAGTCCATTTTGCACTCAACGATGAACAATTTATCATGTTGGCTCGTCTACTGGATGTGTGTGCAACGTTCCAGGCTTCAAGTGCAGACTGTGAACGCGGTTTTAGCCATCAAGAATAAATCTCGGAACCGTCTGGAAACTGACCACTTGGACATGATGATGTCTTTGATGAGGATAAAGTCTTATCAAGGTTCAGAGTGTTTCAAATATGGTCATGTAGGCCTATAGTTTATTTTATTTATCGCATTCGTAATCGTAGCATAATATTTTCACTGCGATAAAGTATGTAAACTAGGCCCTATACGTAATTTATAAGCCATACATGTCTTTAATAAAAAAGACATTATTACAAACGTGTAGGCCTAAGTAATTACAACTTAGAATTACAACCACAAATGTTTCTGAATAGGCCCCATGTGTTGCTCGCGCGGAAATGAGGCTGCTCAAACACCCGCCAGTTCCGCGCACGCAAGAAAAAAATTAGAGGGAACGTTGCTTGGATCAGGAACCGACTTTCTCTAAGCGTGTAAAGACAGGAACTTGTCTGCTGAGAGCGCCTCTGAATAGTTATTCAGAGGCACGAGAACAGAGCTCGCACGGATAGGAGGGAGGACGGGCAAGCTGACATTGCCAGACAATGGAATCAAGTGGCTATAAGAATAGATTGTTGTGCTCTGTTTCGTTGCTTCTTACCGCCGTCGGCAGGTGTCGCAATGTCGACTGTAGTCTCCATCTGCCAAACCGTTATCTTTATCTTGTTCTTCAATGCTGATGAGGCGCTTTATAAATTTCTAGATACAATACAATACAATGCAATCTGCGCCAGACCCTCGTTGTATGCGTCAATCGCTCTCTCTTGTAGGGCCTATATAAGGCGGTGTCTGCTCTGATGCATGCATTCACATGTTCCAGGATCGAGTATAATTATAATGGTAATGCCATGTAAGCCTCTTTTTACATTAGCCATCTTCGATTACTCTAAAAGTAGATTGAACCTTATTCATTCTGTAACAGACTGCAATGCAGTCTGCGACTTTAACTTTGTATGTTGCCAACGTTTGAACATCATTCTAGTTGGTTATAATGTTGTGTTATCACGTGGAGCGCCTTTGAGTAGTTTCCATTAAAGGTGCTATTTATAAATGTACAATTACGATCACAATATGTGTCTATATTGTAACGTCCATAGTAGGTATGCAAAAGAGTGTCTACAGTTTGCTCTTCGGTGACCTGGATTTCTCTGAAGCTATGCTACGTCGAACCCGGTTTGTACATGATGGGCAACTGACGCGGAATGCAGCTGCGTTTTCTTTGACATGCGACAATGATGGGTTTGGTAAAGCACATGGCAGAGCGTTACAGAAATATCTATGACGGCGATTAAGCTGTCCTTCAACTCCGAGATCAATCAATCAATCAAGCATTTATATCGCCCCTTCAAGGAAGCTATTCAGAGGCGCTCCCAGCCCAACCCCGGCGAAAGAGAACAGTCTTTGAGCAGAAAAGAAAGCGGTGGAGAGTCTTGAAGAAGAGATCGCAGCTCAGGAGGAAGCCCATTCCAAATTGTGGGTCCAACAACGGAGAAAGCGCGCTGCTGCATAGTACCGATGCGTGCGAAAGGAGCAGAGAGATCACCGCGGGTGGCAGAGCGAAGAGAGCGGTGACCAGGTGGAACAGAGGCGTGCACGAGAACAGAGCTCGCACAGATAGGAGGGAGGACAGGCAAGCTGACATTGCCAAACAATGGAATCAAGTGGCTATAAGAATAGATTGTTGTGCTCTGTTTCGTTGCTTCTTACCGCCGTCGGCAGGTGTCGCAATGTCGACTGTAGTCTCCATCTGCCAAACCGTCGCCTCCTCTTTATCTTGTTCTTCAATGCTGATGACGTCAATCGGTTCATCATCCAGTCCGTCTTTCTGCGGTAAAAAACAAGCAAGCTATTAATATCATAGCTAAAGTTCGCTGTCAGTAGGCCTAAATGTCTTTCTCACA